>MNCI01024940.1:351371-439171 GCA_015680685.1 Gnetum montanum
GTTTAAGGTTTGGGCATTGATAAAGGAAAAAGGGGTCAACGTAACCAAAATAACAAACAATAACATCATGTATTTTATTTTATTTTTAGAAGATTTTATAGTTTGGTGTTGCCTAAAGGGGTTAGCGTAATCAACAGTAAATATTTTATTTTATTTTGTTATTTTCTTTTTTTATTGGATGCTGTTAACCATGGGTCAGCGTAAGAGAAGAAGTAACATTATGTATATTTTATTTTCATTTTAAAGTTTTTACTTTTAAGGTGTGGGCATTTTATCTAAGGGGTTAGCATCAAAACAACGTGGTAAAGGAAATAAAAGTAATGGTAAAATAAAATAAAATAAAGGGGGGAGGATTAAAAAGGTTCGACTAGTAAAAGTAAAAGTCATTTCATCATTTTTGTAGCATGAATATTGGAAACCAAGCAATAGTGGCAGCATAAGCAAGTTGGGCAGCGTACAGTAGGCATCAAAGATAGAATCAGACTATATATGGTAGTGTATAGCATCCCATAGGGGAGCGTGACTAACTACTGCACCTATATCTACAACATTTAGAGCTAGATATGTAGCTATAGCCTCCAAATCTATAGCATGCAAGGTCGGATCTATAACTTTCCAAGCTAGATTTGTTGTGTTCAAGGCCATATTTGCAACGTTCAAGGCCAGATCTACATAGATCTACCTGTCGGCATCCAGATTTGTACCATAGCATGTGATATCTATAGCGTGTAAGGTCTACAACTTCTGGGGGAAAATGGGTAAAGGAAAATAAGAAAAGGACAAGGGAAAGAAGGAGGTGACGCTAGTGTTTGTGGAGGAAAGCAAGGAGATGCTTCAACAGCTTCCTCAACATAGAATCCCTTCATGGATAGGTTCTATGTGTAGGTACGCTCCTATTTCATGTTTTATTCACCTTTTTCTTCCTATTTTTTTTCTATTTCCATGTTCATGACGTAAACATCCCTGTGTGGTGTGTGCATATGCAGCGTGTGTCCTAGGATAGCGTGTGCATCCTAGGGAATTTACAGAATGTGTAAGAAATGGTTTGTTTTGGGATAAATTTTGTTATGTGAATGGTGTCCAGCACTTGTGCTCTTGTTGCCATCATTTGGTTTTCTGCATGTGAAAATTTTCAGTTTGAATGTTGTCAACATGTGAAAACTATCTATGAAAACTGTCATTGTGTGAAAACTGTCTATGAAAACTGTCAGCGTGTGAAAAATGTTAGCGTGGGAAAGCTATGAGAACTATCAGCGTGTGAAAGCTATGAAAACTATCAGTGTATGAATTGACTATTGGCATGTGAAAGCTATGAAAACTATCAGCGTATGAACTGACTATTAGCGTGTGAAAGCTAAGTATAAAATTCTTCTAAGTGTCCAACATGTCAAGCTGGCAGCGTATGAATACTAAAAATTTATCTAAGTGTCCAGCATGTGAACACTAAAAATTTATCTAAGTTTCCACTGTGTGAACACTAAAAATTTGTCTAAGTGTCCAGCGTGTGAATGCTGAAAATTTGTCTAAGTGTCCAGCATGGGAACACTAAAAATTTGTCTAAGTGTCTAGCATGTTAAGTATGCACTTAAGTATTATTGTAAACTGTTTTCTATGAATAATTTACATGTTTATATGCATTCAAGTATCTCTACAGTGATTGTTATAATATCTTGTCCACCGAGGAATTATTTTATGTGTTTGAAAGATGGGTTGGTATCAGTTTTAAGTCATAATTCCAGGACTAAGTGTGGTGTCAGTTTACCGTCATGACGCTAGGATGTAAGTGTTATTTGTGTTTTAAGTGCTGGGTTGGGTATGGTTTCAATTTATCGTCTTAACTCCAAGACGAAGGTTTTATGTGCTACATGTGTTTTTGGTTTATGTTTTATATACGCTTATTTTAATTTTTGGCTGTGTGTAGGGGCCTTAAACCCTTTTTCTTGGTGGTGGAGCTCATAGGTGTACTCACATGGTTCGGTGCCATGGAACCTGATGCACCTCCGCATGACATGGAGATCGGGTCACAAGCATTATGGTTTCACCCAGGTGGTAGCGAGTTTCTATCCTTTATCTTGCAGGGCTTCAGTGTTGTGATTTGGTCTCATCTGAGTGAAGAAATGGCTCGTAGTGTTGTTGAGTCCATATTGCTTGGTTCATCAAATGGCATATTGGCATTTGTTGTTGATGTGGATGAGGGGCTATTTAAAGTTAGTGATGGTCCTGTGGAAGGTCCTCGATCTAGCCACCCTTTGGCTCATGTGTGGGAGTTATAATCTTGAAACCACTACAATAGCAGTAGTACCCTCTTCATAGCTTTCTATGTACATACATTATTCCAAAATGCGCCTGGAACAATGTACAAGGTAGATAGGTAAGCTCTTTCGATTTTTCTTTTATTTTACTTGTTTTGATGTTATACTGTTGTTGATGTTTGATCATCATTTCTTCGCAGGCCCCGATTTGATGAAGATGGAATGCGTAGGAATGATGATGGACTTGACTTGACATGTATAGCCTTGGAGGCTTTTCTGGTGGGCCCCACTCTTCATGGTGCTATGTTAGCCCAAACCAAGGATGCGATTGTCCATTATCACAAATAGTATTCTAGGGCCTTTGAGCAGTGTGAAGCTCGTGGCTGGCTACTTAAAGATTGGTCCCGTAACAGTCTCATGTTTCCTCCAGTGGTTGAACCAATGCCAAGTATGCCTAATCCATTTGTTAATAGTAAGTGATTATGTTTTGAGCCTTATTTTGTCCTTGCTACCCCATTGTTTTTCATGATTTTAATCTTTTTTTTAACATGTCATTGCAGCAGATGTTACCCTAGGTGGGGTTACCATCATGACTGGGCATACTGAGGATACTTTTTTCATGAAATTTGTGGAGACGGAAGATGTGCAACGATGGTTGCATACTAAGGCATCTCAACATGTTATCACTTGCCTAACTGATGCTAATCTAATGGATCTATTCACTATTTTGACTCCTAATGTCCCCATGACAGAAATGGTTTTCATTGTTGATTCTTTCAATGATGAAGTGACCTATTTTTGCACGCGAGTCCAGGGGGTTAAGGTTGTGTTCCATCTAACCATCAAGTTCTTTTCAGATCTCTTTGGTGTACCATCAGATGGTGTCAAGATTATAGTGAGCCAGGAAAATAGACAGGGGCATGTGATTAAAGAATTGAAGGAATGGCTGGGCATGAAGTCAGGTCCTAAAGGCTTCCCTATGCAAGGGAACACTAAAGTGATGGAGGTGAATCAATTGTACCCATTATTTAGGGTGCACACATTTCCCAAGTCTCTATCTCAAATGAGAGCTCTTGGAGTAGAGCCCGCATGTATCATGCGCTTGATTTTAGAGACTGGGATGCATTATAACTGGGCACAATTTCTACTTTCGGGTTTCCATGGGGAGATTGTCAGATTGCGCTTGAACGTGGAGGCGTAGTCCCACTTCACATTTACATTCTTTGCAGGTTACCTTCACAGACTAGCTGAGTTCTTAGTGGTCTACATGGGTAATGAGCATATGTTGAGGGACCATGCACAACTGTCGCATCCATGGATTCATCACTTGTTTGATGTTACCAGGTCTCAAGATGCTCCCGAAGGTGTTGAGGAATCAGTCTCCATCACAACAGGGGGTGTAGCTAGTTTTCCCTACCATACGCATGATAGCGTAGGGTTGGAACCGACTAGTTTGCATCACATTGCCAGGAGTGCTGATTGGGTGATTAAAGAAATGATCAGGAAAGCTAAATCCAAGGTACAGAGACCTAAATGTCCTAGGGAAGTAGATCCAGAAGCTAATCCACCAAGAATGAAACGTATTAGATTCAAGTTTCCAGAACATGGTAAGTACATTTTATTTATTGTTAGTGTTTTATCTTGTATTTTGATTTTATTCACTTATTACATGATGCTAATTTTGAGTTTATGAATGTTATCAGAGGAAACCCTTGAAAGAGAAATGGATGAACAAGCTCCAATGGTTGAACAAGAAGTGATTCCCACTGATCAAGTTGAGGAAATAGAAGAAGCTAACGCTGAAGAGATCGGGGAGATTTCCATCTCCCTAGAGGAATGTGTGGAAGAATTTGTAGAAGAAGAAATGGAAGTGAATCTTGCTGAAGGCACAGATGTTCTTAGATACTCAAGTGAGGAGAGAGAAATGTTTGATGGCTTCTTTGGGGGAACATTACATCTTGGTGATCCACCAGAGTTGACTGACCAAGAGGGTTTTTGGTATGTTTTAATTATTGTGGTATGTTTCCTATATATATTTTTTATTATATATTTTTTTCTTAGTTTTTTGATGTTTGGCTTTTCTTTTGTTATTACAAGGCTTAGGTGCTGAAATGGCAGAGGCTCCTAATCTTTGAATAAAAGTACCTAGATTACAAGAACCAGCTGAAACAACTACCCAGGTTGGTTCAGGCTTAATGAATGAACCTAAACCATGGACTAAAATGCCTAACAAAGTGGAATTTGTTACCGGCATTGTCAATGAAGTGGTTAATCACCTTCAAGAGGCTGACCCTAAATTAGGTACATGCTTTTAGTGACTTGAGTTACTCTGTTTTAACATGTCTTAACTTTTGATTAGCTGAGTTATTCTTCTTGTATTGGTAGGTGCAAAACTTTAATGGGACCCATTCTAGGCCACCCATATCAATGGCCTACCTAAACTTCTTGCAGAGATTTGGCAAGTTCCAAGGAATATTTATGATGTAGTTGTAGGTTGCGTAGTGAAAAATGCTAAATCTCTTTGGACTTGCAAACGTTCCATTGAACAGTTATGGCAGAAAGTTCAAATAGCTGAAAAGAATAATGCCAAGGTAACAAAGGAAAGAAATGATTAAAAATCACGTTATGAGTTTGCGGCTACTAGGTTGGTGGGGGACAGTACCTGGCAAACTTCTGAGATCACCTACACTAGATATTGGAATGTGTTAAACAACAAAGTAAAGGTGACTCGGGAGCTGGCTGAGCAAAGGGCTCAAATTGATTTGCTAAACCGGAAATGCCAAGATTGGAAAGCCTTCGTTGCCAAGGTACAAAAATGGGGCCAGGACTAGAAAGACCACAAATACCAATACAAGAGATGGCTAAAAGAAGCGTCTGTTGAACAACGTCAGTTGGAAATGTTCGTTGAGGATTTGGGTCTATGATCCTCCTATGATAAGTTCATTGAGTGCACTGTAGTGGAGGGGTCTCCTGAGAGATCCATCACTACTGCTTCTGGGGAGGTTTTGATAGGCCAATTTCCTCTTAAACATCCCACATGGACATCCATGGACAAGGGCAAAGCCATAGCCAATGTTGATTTAGGCCTCGAAGAAAAAGATTTGTCGTGTGTACCAGAAGAAGAGATTCTTCATCGTATAGAGTTCGGACTTAGACCTTCTTCATCTATAAGTATTTTGGTCTTGTAATGTTTTTATTGTTTTCCAGTTAATGCTTTTTTTTATTTACTAATTAGTTATTTTTTTTGTACTTTCTATTTTTTGAAGGGACATGATGATGATGATGGTGTCCCCAGTGGAGCGGGACTCGATGATGTGGATGAGTTTGGGAATCAAGTCCCTCCTAGCATTGATTTTTAATTTAACTTATTATTTTTGCTAGATCAGTTATGTTTTTTTTAATGTTTTTTTTATTGAAATTTTGTGGATTGTATGAAAGAAAATGTATGATACAATGTTAACATTTGATATTGTCCATTTATACATTTATACATTTTTTTTTCTGTTTTTATGTTATTGAAGTTTGTTTTTTTAAAGTTTTGTCCAAACTTTTCATAAACACAAGTGTAAACACAAAAGATTTTTTTTATTTTTATTTTTATTTTTTTGTGTTGTTTTAACTATTTGTAAATATAAGTGTGAATGTAACTAAAATGATAATAGTGTAGAAGAAATGTAAGGGGAATAGTAATTTGTAAAGAAAGGATGCAACTATGCATGCAAACAAAGAGTGTAATTTTAAAGAAACGAAAATGTAACTTATAATAATTTAAGGTCATTTCGGGCCATGCATGTCAGCTTAAATTTATGACAGGCTTTAGCAACAACATTCTCGTTTAAGGCCATTTTGGGCCACAAGAAAATAGGAGAGATTTAAACTATTTCAGTGGGTTTTAAAATAAATCAACCATTTCTAACCGTGGCTAGTCTTATGTCATTGTGGACATGTGGTATTTTAACGTATTTTCAGAAAATTGTAGTTTAACGTCATTGCAGACGTGTAGTAGTTTAACGTCATTGCGGACATGTGCGAAGGTGTTAACTATTTAGTAATTTTTTGATTTTTCATAACTTGAAATTAGGGGTAGGAATGATCGGTGTAATCCTGTATTCAGCGTCTCCTTCGCTAATTATGTTAAATGGTAATTTGGACCAAGAGACGTCTGGGGGAATGGCCCCTATGTTAGCATGTTTGGGTGTTTCTATGTTTTGCAGCATTTCTATGTCTGGCGATGTACCCATGGTTTGTGATGTTTCCATGTTTTCTGTGGGATCATGGTTTGGAGATTGGTTGTCATTTTGGTGTTCAATGGGTGTGGCATCTTGTTTAAGCTCGAGAGTAATGTCATCCTGTTTAGGCTCATTGAGTTCGATCTTTGAGCCTTGGTTTGTGTCTATGTGCGATGAAATGTTAGATGTAGCTACATCACCATGTATAATTATTTCACCGCCCTCATAAGGTAGGTGAATCTCTTGGTGGATGGGTGAGGATACCACTTTTAATTAGGCTAACCATGGTCATCCCAGTNAAATCCAGAGTTAGTATTCCTTTGACAACTACGCGTGATCCACTGAACAATTTCNAAACAATTTCAGGAATGTCATGGAAGTTGGTTTAATTTTTTTAGTTAGACCTAACTGTTCGATGACGGGGTATGGTACTACGTTCATGGTTGCTCCTTCATCTATGTGCATCCTATGTATTTTAAATTAATTTACTTGTATAGTTATGAACATGGATGCAGTGGTGACTCCTCCTATTTTTTCATCTATTTTTATATTATCCATGTTGAAACCTAGTGATGTAGCTCTTAATCATTGATATGGAGACATTACCGCATGAATGGAAGGTTCATTTGCAGGTAAGTCTTCATTGACTGGGATCGATGTTAACATGCGTACTAAGGCTTCATGATGAACTTCAGAAGTCATCATAAGGTCCTACAAGCTTAAAGATGTATTTTTTTGTTTAAATGCCTGTGTGAACTGAGTTAGGGCACTGGCCAAGACTTTACTATTTGGTATGCTCTTGCTGGTTGAGACTTGGTCCATTGGACCCAACAGTTGTATCTCTTGTGGAATGGTTTTCATGTGGCCTAATGTGATAGTTAGGTTTGATGTATCTGGCATTCCTGATTTTTTTCTTTCATGACTCGTGCTTGGCTCGTCAGTTGTAGGAGCCATAGGTAAAGCATTTAAGGGAGTGGGTTTTGGTTTCCCCAATTCAATACTTCGACATTATTTTTCCAACTATTCCCTAGTAAGTCTATCAATGAGGTGTTCTTGTGAAGGTCGTGGGGGAACCATTGGAGCTTGAACATCGGGTTGTTTTGGGACCCAGATTACGAATGGAGCAGGTCAGGGTTGTAGTTGAATAGTTGGAGGTGGTTGTGTGTCAGGGTGTTTAGGCAGCCTGATGATGAATGGGGTCGGTTTGGTTTATGGTTGAGGAGTAGGAGGTTGAAGATCATGATTTTTGGGTACCCTAATTACGAAGGGAGTTGGTCAGTTTTGTGGTTGTACCTCCATGGTTGCAACTATGGGTGGCACCTGGACCACAAAGGGTGTGGGCTAGGTAGGTGGTTGCACATTTGCGGTTGCATTGGTAGGGGGTACACAAATGACAAATGGGTTTTGAGGTGTAGGTGGATTGTATGTGGGGTACAAAGATTGCAGGGATGATGTTGATGCTATGGGAGAGACATGAATCACAAAAGGTTTTCTAGGCATTCCTTGCTCATTTCCAACATGGATCATGTTAATAACATAAGGAGCTTCCTTAGTATTAAGGGGATCTTTGTACATGCCCATAGATTGATTCTGTAGTTTAACAGGGTTGGCATCATCAAATGTTATTTCACCCCTATCAATCATATGTTATATGTCTTGTTTGAGGGTGAAACAATAATTAGTACCATGCCCATTTTGTTGATGGTACTCACAAAATCAATCTAGTCTAAAGCCTCTTGGAACAATAGGCTCATTTGGTGTTGTCAAGTTTGGGTTTTTGACCAATTCACAGAATCGGTCATGTTTCTGGGCTACCACTAGAGACAAATGCTTGTGTTTAATGGCCCCAGCCTTCAAAAGTTGATCTAACAACTCGGAAGGCTTCATGGGGAGTGGTGTGTATTGAGCAGGGTCTTTCCTCTCAAACGTACGTGCATGACCCATGTTAGTAGCTTGCGTGGTAGATGGTTTAGGTGTGTGTGGAGTGATTCTATCATAGTTACCAGGAGCAGTAGATGGTCTTCCTTGCTATCCCACGATGGTAGGTTGAGTCTCCGCTACTGCTAGTACTATTTCTTTAGCCTTTTCTTTCTATTTTTTAGTGTGTTGATTTTTAAAGGCTGAGTAAGCAGGGTCATGCCTATTTTGGGCTGCCTCTTCTATGTTTTTTATCTGTACAAAAGCTTGGCTTAGAGTGCACGCATTTAGATAGTACAATTTTAATTTGACAAAATCATTCATGGCAGCCTTAAGAATTGTAAGAAGGTATTTTTTTGGGATTGGCTCATGAAGTTCATTGAGTGTGGCACTCCATCTTTGGATGAATTTTTGTACAAGTTCAAGTGGTGCCTTTTTTACCTGTATCAGACTGTCCAAGGTTGCTTCAAATTTTATGTTGTATTTAAACCTAGTAACAAAATAGTGTAAGAGATCCTCCAAAGAGGATATGGAGTTCCAAGGCAAGGCTCGGTGCCAGTCTAATGCTCTGCCAGTGAGGGACATGGTGAACACATGCAAGATTGTGTGGGGCTAGGCCTAAAGCAATAGGCATTCTAGTCTAAATTTGACTAGATGGACATTGGAGTCTGCTTCCCCATTGTATTTAGTTAGTTGAGGCAAAGAAACTCCTTTGGGTAAGGTTAGTGGTGGGACCGAAGAGCTAATAGGATTGTCTTGGTAAAAGTCTAATACCTTAAGCTCCTCATTGTTAACCATTTTGAGGTGCTTTACCTCATCAGTGAGCTCTTGCATCATCTTTTTGGCTTCGACCCATTCTTAGGAACTTGGTGGACCAGTAGGTTGGTTATTTTGAGTGCTATACAAATTAGACTACTGTACGGTTGGTAGGAATGATGATTGTTGAGTTTTTGGTGGTTGTACTTAAGGGACATTCATGGATGGAATTGTAGCAAGTGGTATGCTGTAATGAGTAGGTTGATGTAGTTGCATGCCAGTTGTGGCCCACTATCCAATTATGATTTTTGGGGGAATGCCCTGAACTTGTTGAGTTGAAGTGGTGAAGGGTGTCCCTTGGATTTTCACTAGTGGTATATAGTGAGTAGATGTAGAAGTAGGTATCACGAATGGCATCCCAATTACTTGGGATGGAAAAGTCGCTCCTACATTAGTTTGAGAGGGGGCTTGTTGGGGTTGTTCTTGTAGGAGAGGGGATAACGTGGTGACTAGAGGAATAGTATAGATGGGTACATTGAATTGAGTATTGGTCATAGGGAGAGTGGGAATAAGAGTGGGTGCTTCCTGTTGGGGCAACATATGCTTGAGTGCTTTTAACTGCATGAAGAGACATGGTCTCTCCCATGAAAGGGTTAAATAATGGGTTCACATAAGTATGTGGACAGAGAGTATGGTACGAATTCCCATGTTTGGATTGAGCCGCAAAATTATCTTCCTCATCTCCTTTTTGAGATTCTACAGCAGGTTGGTGTGAGGTTTGGTTCCTTGCCATGAGGAGTTGTGATAGGAGTTCATGATGGGATTCAGTGAGTGGGATGACATCATAGGTGGTGGGAATGAAGTCATGACCTCCTTTGTGAATTAGCTCATAGTGTCTCTTTGCTTCTAGTTCATTTTGGTCAAAGGCCAGGTTAGCCTGGATTTTAACCCAAATAAAGTTATATTGTTCAGGAGTTAGGATGGTGAATGTGGGATCTCTACCTTGTAGTCTCAGTGACTGATGAGATGGCCCCTGAGGATTCATCTTGCCGACAGCAACTATGGACTTAGTGGTGGTGACAGGACTGGTAGAGAGTATAGGATGCTGTCGGCAGCATCTGGATCTAAGAGAGGAAGGTGTAGCACGCTGTGATTTAAGCAGGAACATGCCTGGAAAACTTTGAAATAGCTTTTGGACTGGAAAATAGGATTTATCAGTAGGAAACAACACTTGAATGCTAGGAACAAGGCAGTGTAGGAATGATGGAAATCATAGCAACATGTGAATGCTGGATCTAGGATGCTAAGAGGTGGATCTAACAAAGAAATTTTCCTCCTTCTAGCTTCAATTTACTGTACCGTACAAAATCATTGGTGAGAGGCTAGAATGAACAGACACCAAGAGATCTACAAATGAAATAGTAAGAACCTGCCTTCTCCTGAGGGCAAACCAGAAATTAACAGAGGTAGAGTTCCTTGAATGGTTCACACACGGATCAAACAAGGACTTCCCTAGACATACGTAATTGCGATGCGTTGGGTTATACGTAAACAAATGCAAAACTGAATGTAAAAAAATGAAAACAAATGTAAACTATTTAAATAATGAGAATAGGAAAAATGTAAATAGGAAAAATAATGTAAAATGCAAGAATCTGGGAAATAATGCAAACTATTTATATTGACAAACAATTACAATGTGGACTAGTTAGAACACAGTTGCGGATTGGTCGCAAGGCGAACGTTTAGCCCCGATGGATGAGAACGGATGCTGGGAAGATGCAGGTTTTGGATTGCAGGTCTCTAGTGTCCAAGTTTGTATGAAGCCCAGCATATGAGATTGATTCCCAGATTTCCTAAGTGTGTGAGATTCCAATTTTTCAACCATCTAGTGGAAAAATAGGAGATTTATAGGATTTTGGGCATGAGATTCGGATCTAGGAGAACATCAGTGGTTGGAGGGATGAGAAAAATTCAGATCGGGTGATAGGTTTGTGCATTGACTGGATGCATGAAATGTTACAATGTACAAAATCTAGCATGACCAACTTCTACGCTGGCATATGAAACCCACAACATATGAACTTGGCATGCTGAAAGAATTTGAAATTTACAAAAGAATCTTTATGTTACAAAAAAGAATTTTTCCTCTGGCCTCTAGATCTATGCTCTGGTGTGTTTTTTTCTTCATCAGCATGTCCTGGAAGGCTCTGGCGTGTCTCAACATTGATGTACAGTGTCCAGCATATGGGAATTCAATGTCACAAGTGCACACGTTGTATCATACACTACTCCATACGCTATCATACTCTGCTCAACGTGTGCAAAAAAAATAGTGCATTTTGATCCCAATTTTGACCTCTGAAGCTTGTTCTAAAGGTAGATCTACATGTATGATGTCTGGAGGGTTCTTCAAGTCAAATTTGAGCCGATTTTGCCTTGGATTTGATGCTATTATGGATCACTTTGGATTGGTTACGCTGGGCTTACGTTGGCCAACATAAGCCTTAGTGTGACCAAGTGAAACTGCCATCTCTAAAGCTGGGTTCTATATGCTAATGCCTATTTCTTGATGTCTAAATGCTGCTTGTCCTTTAGGGTGCTCCGAATGCTATCTTTTGACTCATTTTGATGCAGGTTTAGGCCTATTTTATGTGGTTATGCTATTCATACATTGTGTAGCGTATGAAAAAGTAACCCTAGCGTAATCAAGTAAAAATGGCATATTTGAGGCCCAAATTTGGATTTTTTGAAGCCTGTGAACAAGTACAAGTGCTTATGGTCTCTATGGGTTTCTCTAGTATCAAAGATGCTACCTAAAAATGCTTGTTTTGCCCTATTTTTTCTTGATTACGTTGTGCTTACACTGTGCAGTGTAAGCTAAACGTATGAACTAAAGAATGCATCATTTGAGGGCTAATCTTTGAGTTTATAGAGCTTTTGATGATACAAAAATTCTTCCCAGCCCCTGGAAGTCCAATCCATGTCAAAATGTTTCCTTGAGATGTTTGAATTGGGCTGTTTTAGCTTGGTCACGCTGTTCATACACTGTGCAACATATGAAAATGTAGCTCCAGCGTAATCAACTGAAAATACCCCATTTAAGGCCCAAATTTTGATTTCCTGGAGGCTGGGAGCTACTGGGGGCCTTGGTGAAGGTCATGGGGAGGTCCTTGTGCTTGATTTTGACCTATTTTGACTTAGTTTTGGGGCTTCAAAAGTTGGTTATTCTAATCCTTACGTTGTGCAATGTAAGCCACAGCATAACCAAAGTGTACTGAGCCAAAACCAAGCATTTTGAGCCCGAAACTTTTGATTTTGGATTCCAGAAGTTGGTGTAGTCACCTATGGGCCCTAGGGGGACCTTTCCTATTGAATCATGAACCATCTAGGGCTTTTTTGAAGGCCTCCAAGTTTGTTCATGCTGTATTCATACTTGGGTAGCTGCATGACTTAGCTTGAATCTTGTCTAAAAGTGCTAGGACAAAAATTTGTGGTGTTTTTAGCAGGCCTTCAAAAAGGTACTTGGCCCAGTTATAATGGGTCCATTCTTCCATGACCTTCCTCATGATCCAAGCTTTCTCTACTCCAAATAACTTCCCATGGGAGAGTAGCTTGGGGAAAGCACAGGCCTAGAAGATAGGGTAAACCGTTTAAGCCACTGCTAGCTTGTCCTTATGGATGTAAATCCCCTTTTAGTCCTTGCTTGTCCCCAACCATTCCTTGATGTCCCCTTGATGGTTTTCATCCTTGTTAGTCTTTTCTCCTACAAGGAGACCATCAAAGGAAATGCCAAAAAGATCCGCAAAAATTTTATCATTAATTTTGAACACCACCCACGCATTATGAACCCATGTGTGGAAGTAGTTAGCCTTTTCAAAAAAGGAATCAGCTAGGGAAGGCATTTTTGTAGTTGGGACACTTAGATTTATAGCTAGGAATAAATCCATGAGCCCAGACTCCTATAGTTTGTGAACAAGGGTGGTTGGGGACCCATTGCAAAGCCAACGCTGAGTCTCCTCCACCTCCCCATACTTGAAGAAGAGGTCGATTTCATCATGTCCAGAGGTAATCACTGTAACCTCTTGGGATTTTCTTGCTACTACAATGATTAGCAAAAAAATCAGAAAAAGAAAAAATAAAGGCAATGTCAATCACTTGAACACACACAAAAAAATACATAACTTAACGTACTAGGTTTGAATGGCATAGGGAATGGTGGAATTTCCACCAAAACATCTTCTACGGTAAGTGGTTGGTGATTGTCCCATTTCCTATCCAACCAACCAAGCTTCTTACACTTCCAATAAAACTTGACATACTTAGTTGGGTATGATTTGAAATCAAGCCCAAGTTGTCCTATGACACTAGCATGCATGTTCCCGATAGAGGAGAACTCTAGCAAAGTCGTTTGGGCCAAAGCCAATGTATCCATGTTACAGTGAAGACCATCCTTGTTGATCATAGACTTGGTAGCAAGAAAAACACAGTAAGTATTTTTGACCATGCAAGATAAACAATACAATATGCTTGAAACATCTTCATAAGACTCACTCGTCGGCACAATAAATGATCCTAGGTGGGTTCTGGAAGTAGGTACCCATGTGACAGGTGACAAACAACATGTTGTATTTGTGGTAGCATTTGAATTTGGGCATGTCCCAAATCCAACTCAAGTGTCTTAGGCCCCTCCTACTTGTTCCTTATACCCCTTCACCCTCAATTGACCTATCAGCCATCAACTTTAAGATGCCCCATTTTGCCCTGGGCAACAACGTTTTAGTAAGTACAGTAGCTGTTTTGGCTTATAAGTGTGATCACACGATGACACTGAAGTGGAAAGGAGGAACTCTAAGAACTTCAAGCATCCTCCTAGAACCAGAATTCTTGATGCCCCACCCATGCATGGGGAGGAGGGCCATTTTCCATAGGTTCACTTAGGTAGCACAGGATGCTTACCACTTCTAGCACAATCAAGATAGGTTTCCACATGACCCTGCATGGCAAAGAACCAAATGTTAACACTGTGTTCAAGTGATGGTTACTGATGTAGTGTAGCGTAACCCTTGTTGTACAGTGTTTTTCCTTAGGTATGAAATAGTAAGTCCCTAGTAAAACAAAACTAAACATTGCATAAAGTGTAGCAAAGTATCACGGGTAGCGTAGCATAGCAGCTATGCCCTATATAGCATAGCGTAGCAGGCATACCCTGTATAGCATAGTGTAATAGTTACACTTTGCATAAGGGTGATAGCTACAATACGTGTAGCATAGCGGAACACCCACACCCTAGGTAAGTATAGCAAAGTGGTAAGCATAGTAAAACACTAACAACCATAGTAGAGTAATAGTATCAATAGCATAGCAGGTCTACTGGCTAGCCACGTAGTGAGCTTGTTAGCATAGCCGCATAGCAATCATGATAGCTAGGGTAGCGTAGTGTGAAAGGAACCCAAAATCGTAACATAGTGAGAGTTACAATGTCAAAATAACATGACTTTAGAAAAATACACACAATGTTCCTATTGTCCCAACCCTGCCCCACTGCATGAAACATAGCCAAGTAAAATACACACACAATAAACTCACCCCTTGCTCATGCTATGCTACACCATGCATGTTCTACGTTGCCTGAAACATCACAAACAAAAAATCCCGTCTAAGGGTGGTACACTACATTAAGCATGCGCTACATCACCCAGAACCATCCAAACCCCTACAATAGTGTAGCAACCATTCTTAAAAATGGTGGGCAAGGTGGTGCTGTACATAGCCATAGCATAGCGACCTCATGGCCATTGAGGCCAAAGTGGCAACAACCATGGCTCAACGGCCAAAACAACAAGAAAACTAATAATAGTCGCAACAGAGACACAATGACGTTGAAACAACCAAAAGAGTGATGGAAATTGCAATCTAACTTGATACATTGCACAAAGCAAATAAAGGTAGTGTAACACTTACCAGGTGGATGGACCCTCCAGCCTTTCCTCAATGCTTTCCTTGGAGAGGCATCCTAGGGTGTGCTTCACTTCATCCATCTTGGCAAGCCTCTGATGCCTACATTTGCTTTTGCATGCCATTACCTTGCTTACAAATTAGCTTTATCAATTGCTACACTACAGCTATTATGCTCTTTCTTTGTTCGACCACGCTATGCTCTGGGTGTTGGCTCTAACAATGAAAACGAAAATTTTACCAGGGGCAATCCCCTATTTATAGCCAATGCGGTAAAAAAAATATCACAATCAAGTCCTGAATAACACAGAACACCCCTACAGCATAGCATGTCCCTGCTGCAGCGTAGCACTCAGCTGTAGCATAGCAAGTGGATCCACCAAAATTTTCACTTCATATTTAGAAATTTTGCATTATAACAGTCTGCCAAGACCTTAAACTAGCAATTTTAATTTACAAACTTTGCATAGTAGCAGTCCACAAAAACCTTAAACTAGCAATTTTAATTTACATTATTACATTGTTACAGTCTACTATGACCTTAAATTGGTAACTTTATTTTAGAAATATTACATTATTACGGTCCACTACGACCTTAAACTAGCAACTTTATTTCACAAATTTTGCATAGTGATGGTCTGCTACGACCTTAAACTACCAACTCTAACCTCTCCTTTACATTTTAAACTTGTTGATGGTCCGCTATGATCTAAAAATGGCAATATTAAAATGTAATTTTGCATTGTTGTGGTCCACTAAGACCTTAAACTGGCAATTATGTTGCACTGCATGATTACCTTGTCTACATTTTTATTTCATGTTACTTTATTAAATAGGTATCACTTGACGTATTCTTGTTTGATGATTTTCTAGGAGTGCTTCAAAAATGGCTATATAGGGTGATCTCCACATGCCCCTTGACCTAAAAAGACCTCATGGTAGGCTTACAAGACACTTAAGATTAGAATAAATAGACTTGGAAAACCCCCACACGACTTGATGTCTACTCAAAAGGATGCAATACGAAAGCGATCATGGCAATATATCCTTGTAGGAGATAACACCTTATGCCAACACTCCTTTGATGAGATATTGCTAGCCTAAGTTAGTGGGGAACAAGCACAAAATATTGTTAACGAAGTCCTTGAGGGACTATGTGGGGGACACATAGCCCCTAGGGCTATGGCAGCAAAACTCAAATGCTTAGGTTACTATTCACCTTGCATAGAATGAGATTATCTTGCCAAAGTTAGGACATGTGATGTATGCCAACGCCATGCAAGCCTTATACATGTATCACCTACTAAATTACATCCTACATAGATCATGTGGCCTTTCCAATGTTGGGGACTAGATATCATAGGACCCATCACGCCTAAGTCTTCTGCAGGACATAGCTTCATTATCACAACAACCAAATACTTCACAAAGTGGATAGAGGCTATTCCCCTAAGAAAGACCTCATCTCAATAGTTTGTCACTTTATTCTAGATAACATAGTAACAAGGTTTGGTCTTCTGATGACTATTGTGATGGAAAATAGGCCATAGATTAGTAGCATGAAAACCAAAACCTTTTGTAAAAACCTTGGCATCAAACACTCTTTTTCATCATCATACGACCCATAGGCGAATGGGTAGGCAGAGGCAACCAACAAGGTCATCATCAACCTTGTCAAAACGATGCTCAGTAGCAGCAAGAGGCAATGGCATGAGCAAACCCTCTACGTGCTTTGGGCTTACCATACGACATGCAAAATAGCTATAGGTAAGACTCCATACAGTCTCATTTACGAATTTGAAGTTGTGTTACCTCTTCAATTGTAGGTTCCATCACTTCAAATGATCCTCTCGAACTTTGTAAATAAGGCTCAAAATAATGAGTCAAGGATCATTGATCTTAACTCCATAGAGGAAGAGCGTGCCCAAACACTTAGTTGCATTGAATGGTACTAGGATAAATAGTAGCAAAAGCACCACTACAACTTACATCAATAGCTAATCAAAAAGGGGGACTTAGTCCTCAAGGCCATTTGTGAGCCAATTAGCAAATTCTTAGCCAATTGTGAAGGCCCTTTCATAGTCACAAAAGTCTATGAAAATGGGGTGTTCAAACTAGCCAATGTAGATGGTAATGAGTTCACAAATCCTATTAATCACTTGTACCTCAAGCCACACTATGTTTGACAAAAAGGATCACATCAAATGCATAACAAAGTAAGCAAAAAGTCTACTATGACTATAAAATGGCATAGAAAGTTTGCTATGACTATAAACTAGAACAACATGTCCATTATGACATAAAAATGGCACATATAGTCCGCTATGATAATAAACTAGTACAGCTTGTCAGCTATGATGTAAAACTGGCATAGCACATCCTTGGGCTATGACATAAAACTGGCACCCACAACATGGTTTGCTATGATCATAAATTAGCCATCCACCATCTTCCATGATGATAAACTAGCATAATGATCTTCTAGGACCTTAGACCAGCACATTGGTCTACTGGAACCTTAAACTAACACATTCAATAGTCTACCAAGACTTTAAAATGGGTTCATAGTGCAATGCTTCGTAACCCACACATGTAACTCTAGTGAACAATCAAGTGTGCACACTTCCAAATTCCTTGGATAGCATGGGGTGGGACATTATAGTTCTAGAATGCAGTTCACATTGCTAAGGAAAAATCCTCTAGAACACATGCAGCATCACTACCCCTGGCATCTTGCTAATCTTTTGAAGATGTCATTTGACATCTTGCTGACCTTTCGGAGCTACCGCTATCATAGCTAGTCATCCTAGTAGTAGCTCTTGCTATCAAGATTGATGTTAGAGTCCCAACACTATTGTGGCCCAGCCACAAGGTTGCCATCCTCTAGCCCTCACCATCATCCAAGCCCAAAATATGTTTAGTTGTTAGGCTCCTTCCCTTGCAGCTATACTACATGATGTTGGCCTTGGATGAGGAATCTTGAGCACCCGCATCACCACCACTCCTAGCCCATTTAGTGCTAACCTTACTAGCCTGACACTACCAAAACTGATGCTGGCCTTCTCTCTTTGGACATTAAGCATGTTAGACACAACACTTGACACTCTGGCAGTGTCCAAAATAAGCAGGACTTTACCCTCACTTCATTTCATGGCTGCTTTTTCTGGTTTTCTCTCTGTTGTTTTGTAGGATATAACCAAAGATGGTGTCATTCAGAGATGCGATTAGCCACGAGACCAAGACACTACATTTTTTTTAAGTGTTCACTTTGATTAGCTTAGCTACTTGGTAGTGCACACCCTACTCTCCCTTTCAGCCAACTTAATCCTCCATTCCCTATACCCACAAGTTTTCTTGATGCACATGAAGCCCATTCACATGCCCAAATGCCAAGTCCATGATGGGCGTAATGCAACTTGCCCCATGGGAAGCATCTGTGGGCAGGTCAAAGGCCCACATGGATGTAACTTAACTCATCTTGAGGAGGAAACACCTATCCTGCAACAACAACAAGGTTGTTTGCAAGTGAACGTGGGTGTATAGCAAAGGAAAAGCACAAAAATGCAAAAGAGTAGAAAAGCTCAAAAAAAAGGGGGAACAAGTGCCTAAAAAATGGCACCACAGCTTCTTTACAATTTCTTTGGCCATTAATCACCCATCCCTAAGCACTCTGATGAGAGGTCAAAGGCCAACAAGGAAAGACACCCATGCGCACTGACCCCTTCACAAGCACTCTGATGAGGGATCATGCTATGGCAACAGTTCTGCAAAGTGTTGCATTTTACATTAACTCGTTCCTCAAACTTATTTCCTCAAATCCATCCCTTTCTCGGTTATCCTACATTGCCCTCCAGGCATCCTCAAAAGTGACAAAGCATCATCTGAATGGACACTGAAGAGTGATGTTGGTATCTTGTTCTACATGGTGTTTCGTATTCCTTATTGACGTCTCTCAGGAAAGTCCTCTAGATATTAATAATGAGGGACCATTGAAACACCATAAATTTTGGGACTCTCATGATTCAATAGTCCCAAAAATTTGTACAAGGACCCTTACAAGCGTGATGTCACGATGGATCATGCAGATGACATGGCACCTCAGAATTCCTAACACATGTAAAGCTACTTCCGAGCTTACCTGCCACCCTTTGCAACACAATCAACATGGAACCTAGCCACAAGGCCAATTTTCATGAAAAAGGCACCAAGGGTAGATCGAATAGTTTGAAAAATTTTCTATCTCCTAGGCTGATAGGCTTGCTACACAATCTAGCTTGCCTAGCTCGACACTTGACCCGACTGATAGTATACCCAAGGACCATGCTAGGAGTTGTCAAAGGTGTTTAGGATGAGTGAAATAGATTAGCAAGTTTTTTAACTATGAGACCTATTATGCTTCGCTACACTACACAACATAGCAGGCCTTGAGTAGACTGAATAGGCATCAAGAATGTAGTTGACAATGACTCAGTCCTCCAAGATATCTACCCCACTTCGTCCTTGATGCATGAGCAAGAAAATGTAGTAAAATGTGGTAAATTTTATTAGAAATCATCTCAATTTGAGTGTTACACTATGTAGCATAGGACAGCGTAGCTAGGGTGTACTTTGACAATTCTCCTACTTAGATGGATCTGATGGAGTAATCATATTTGCCCATGCTTCAACTGTAAAATAGGTTTTCTCTATTGCCATGCCAAGACATGATTGACATTATGATTGCAAAGTAAGTCAGAATTTGAGCCAAATTGGATTCTATACTATGAAATGTAGCACAATGTAGTAGGGTCAGAATGAACAAAGGTCTCATACCAATTGGTTCCTAGCAAAGGGATTGCACTTGGCCATATTTAGATCTCCAAGATTGCCTATCTCGCTTCTCCCCTCAGGCCCTAAGTAGAATTGCTCGACAAAGCATCGTATATTGAATAGGAATTCATGTCACATTGGCTACTATGCCATGCTACGCTACATAGCATAGCAAGGACACAAAGCATAAAAGTGTTCCAAGGATGAACATCACAGGTCCTAGGACTTTTTAGCATAAAAGATAGGGTTGCAGTTGCTTGCTGGGCTAGGCCTCAAATAGGTATTTTCAGCTCTTGGGTAAAGTTCCTGTTAGACTAACAGCTATGCTCTACTGAGCTACATAGTGTAGCGCAGCGTACTATGCAAGTGTTTACACTATGCCCATACACTGGGTAGTGTAAGTAGCATAACACTCATATGAAAGTATTAGGACATCTTCGGTCAGCTCTAGAACTTGTTGGCAATAGTCACTCCTATCCTGGCATCTCTTCAATGGATATATTAGCAAGTTTTCCTTGTTTTGCACCCCCCTTGATTATCCCCAAATTTTTCCCTACACTTGACCCTACTCACAAGAGCAAGGAAGATGTAGTTCTAGGGCACAGGCTACACCTTGCCTGGCATTGTTTGTAACAAACATAGTAGTTCATTAGATTTTGGCACATGCAGCTTGAATGGTATGGTCATGACGTAGCAAGTTTCACATTTAGCATTACACAGTAGCATGGCATGGTCATGTTTTCACTCTATGGGACCCAAGACACATGGCATCCAAACCATGTTTCTCGCCCACCCTCAACTCTATAAATACCCTGGTGAACAATGTTCAAAGGGTTGGCTTTTGGTTGGCTCTTGGCATTCTTAGCTTTTGGATTGGGCTTCCTTGCAATCAGCATTTTGGCATTTAGGCTTTCTAGTGATTAGCTTTGGCAAGGAGATTGGCAAGCAGAGAGTTCTTGTTAGCAAGCTAATGACAACAGTCCAAGGAGCCATGAGCATACCGCTTTGTTGTAAGCTATGCCTATCCACACTATTCCTTAGTTGTGCACCTTCTTCAACCAAACAAAGATCATATCCTCTAATTTTGGGGTGGTGCACTTTCTCACTCACACCTATTTCATTTCATTTTGCAATTATCATATTTTGCATTATTGTCTATCAGTTTATGTTTGTTGTTCATTGCTTAAGTTATACCTAAAATCTTTAAAAAAACATTAATGAAAGGTTATTATACACTGATTAAGTCCTTTCTTGATCGCCCAGACCATTCAAGGTACCTCGTTTTCACTTTTCTCCAGCTCAGCTCTCACATGAATCTAGGGTTAGGTTGTATGCTTGGTAACCTCTCGATGTTCCAGCCATTGATGTTTTTGGTTACTATAGAATGCTCTTAAGGAGGACGCTCTCAAGGAGGGCATCCCTAGGAAGATCAATCTCAAGGACAGTGTTCCAATGGAGGGCGCTCTCCAACAGAACACTCTCAACAGGGGTGTTCTCGAGGAGAACACTCTCACATGTGTAATAGAAGGTGCTCTTGGGGAGAACGCTCTAAGGGAGGTTACAATGAGGGAGAGTGCTCTCTAGGAGGGCATCCTTCAAGAGATAGCTCTTAACGACGGTACTCTTGAGGAGAACACTCTCATGTAAGTAGCAAAAGGCACTCTCGAGGAAGGTAATCTTAAGGAGAATGCTCTCAAAAAGGCTACTCTAATGGAGGATGCTCTTAAGGAGAATGCTCTCAGGGAGGGTGATCTCATGGAGAACATTCTTAAGGAGGACGCTCTTGAGGAGGGCTTCCTCAGGAAGACCTCTCTCAAGGAAGGCATTCTCAACAAGGGCACTCTCGAGGTGAACACTCTCACATGTGTAACACAAGGTGCTCTCATGGATAATTCTCTCATGGAGAGTGCTCTGAAGCAGAATGCTCTCTCGGAGGCCACTATAACAAAGACTACTCTAAGGGAGAATGCTCTCGAGGAGGGCACTCTTTTACAAAACACTCAAAATTAGGGCACTTTAATGAGAATGCTCCTACTAAGGGCCCTCTTAAAGAGAACGCTCTTTGGAAGGGTGTTCTCAGGGAGGGCATCCTCAAGGAGATTACTCTTAATGAGGGAGTTCTCAAGGAGGGCACTCTTAGGAAGGGCACTCTCCGAGAGAATGCCCTCAACAAGGGTGCTCTCAAGGAGAACACTCTCATGTGCATAGCATAAGGTTCTGTTATGGAGGGAGCTCTCAAGGAGAATTCTCTCGTGGAGGCCTCTCAAAAAAGGCTTCTCTCAGGGAGAGTGTTGTCATGAAGAATTCTCTTAAGGAGGATGCTCTAAAGGAGGGTGTCCTTATGGAGACAACTCCCAAGGAGGGTGCTATTATGAAGAACACTCTTAAGGAGGATGTTCTCAAGGAGAACACTCTCACAGAGGCTACTTTAATAGAGGGCCCGCTTAGGGAGAACACTCTCTAGGAAGGGGGGGCGATCTCAAGGAGGGAACTCTCCGAGAGAACGGTCTCAATGAGGGTGCTCTAGGAAGAATGCTCTAGGAAAGGGCACTCTCAAGGAGAACATTCTTGGGGAAGATGTTCTTAGGGAAGGCGCTATCATAGAGAATGATCTTAAGTAGGATGCTCTTGAGTAGGGCATCCTTAGAGAGACTGCTCTCAAGGAGGGAGTTCTCAAGGAAGGGCACTCTCCAGAGAGAGCCTCATGTAGTGCTTCCTAGAGCACTCCCACTGGGAGTGCCTTGCACTCCGCATGTGACAGTGTTCTCTCTAGGAGCTCTATCCCTGGGAGAATGTCCTCTTTGTGATCAAATTTAAAAGGGTGCAGGATGGCATTGCTAAAACTAGCCTATTCAAAATATATGGGGAGAGGTAGCGTTCTCCCTTGGAGCACTACATGATGCTCTCGCAAGAGTGCTCTCCATAGGAGCACCTCACAGAGATACACTAGAAAGAGCACTCTATAAAGAGTATCTCATGAAATGCTTATGAGAGCACTCTGCCTAGGAGCATCCTCCTTGAGAGTAAGTTTTACTACGCATTTGAGAGAGCTCTCCACAAGAGCACCCCCATTAACAACACTTCCCCTGAAGGAGCCCTCCCTAGGAGTAGTCTCACTAAGAGCACACTTAGGGAGGAAATCCTCTTAAAAAGTGTTCTCTATGAGAGAAAATTCCCTGAGGCATACCTGTGAAGGCTACGGATGCACTCATAATCACATCCAAATGTGCACTCGTGATAGCCTAGGACACACTCAGCATCACCTGAAAGTGCATTTGTTAAAGCCTAGATTGCACTCAACATCACCCACAAGCGCATCCATGATGGCCTAAGATGCACTCTGCTTCTCTTGAAAGTGCATCCGGGGGAGTCAGCCTACCTCCACTTATATATGTTGATTGTGTTAGGTTCAGCCATACCATCCTGCACCCTTATAAATTTGATCACGAATACATCGTTCTCAAAAAGAGTACTCTTAGAGAGAGAGCACCAAGTAAGGGCATCCTTAAGGAAAACACTCAAAGAGGTACCCCTTAGGTAGAATGCTCTTGTAGAGGATTCTCTTAGTGAAAATGCTCTAACAGAGGGTACTCTCAAGGAGGGTGCTCTCCATGAGAATTCTCTCAATGAGTGTGATCTCAAGGAGAACATTCTCACATGCGTAGCACAAGGCACTCTCAAGGAGGGTGCACTCAGCGAGAACACTCTCAGGAATGCTACTCTAATGAAGGGCTCTTTTTGAATGAATGCTCTCAATGAGGGAACTCTTGAGGAGAACACTCTCATGAGCATAGTGCAAGGCACTCTCAGGGTGGGTGATCTCAAGGAGAACATTCTCAGGGAGATTGCTCTAATGGAGGGCTCTCTCAAGGAGAATGCTATTAGGGAGGGAAGTCTTAAGGAGGATGCTCTCTAAGAGGGTGTTCTCAATGAGGCCTAAAACATCTTAAAATTTTAGGGCATCCTTGCTTCACTAGGCCTTCGTAGTTCAAGCAATACTATGGCAGTTCTTCAGGAGAAGAACGCTCTGAGTTCAAGTTGGCCAGTTCGGCAAATTTTCTACTTTAGGTGTAAACAAGCTCTATGGATCATCCTTCTTGCTCACCTGAGTAGTTTATCTAGCCAAAAACCTACTCAAAAATGATACATGGAGTTGTTAGAAGTGCTTAGGATGCATGAAATAGTTCGGTAAGTTTTCTAAGTCACGAATTTTGCCACGCTACACTATGCCTGGCTATGTAGCATTGCAAGATTCAGAAAATGATTATAGAATGAAGTGTGATGCTATGTTATGCTATGCAGCATATCACAGTGTAGGAAAAGTTAGACAATCAACTCCATTGCCTAACTCCAAGCCTTTCAGGAATGGCTCCTCCCACAGGAAAGCCGCAAACTTTGCGAAAAGCAGGCCATGTCAGTTGCTACGCTACGCCATGTAGCGTAGCACAGCAGAGTAACTCCATAGAACCAACTCTGCAAGAATGACGAAAGTAATCTCTAAGGGGTGAGATCAGCAAGTTCAGAATCTTCATACTGCAAAAGGAAAAGTTTGCAGATTGTCGATGTTTTCGCAATTCATCGATGTTTTTTTGCAACCAAGGTCGGCTGCTACGCTACGCAGCGTAGCATAGCGTAGTAAATATGCAAAGAGTAGACAACATGCTTCAAAGGTTTTGAACACATGCAGTAGGACACAACGTGACTTTTGTCACTTCTAGTGGCTACACTATGCCATGCCACATAGCATAGCACGACGTAGCAAGTTTCTACATTCCATCCACATGACACAACGTAGCAGGCAGCTACGCTACATTAATTCACTTCACCTAATCGCATCGTTAGCATTCACCCAATTGCACCATTAGCACATGTCACCAAGCTCTGATAGCACAATTACAGCATGGCAGGCTCGTAATTACATCATGGCAAGCCCGTCCAACAATCATACATGTCCACGTAGAACAAACTTAGCCAACGGTCATCCACACAGGATAGACATAGCAACATGGTCCCTGGGCACATGGCGTCCAAAACACATCATTCATGTGCGCTTGGTATTATAAATAACCCAATGGGCAATGCTCAAAGGGTCCCTCGGTCAGCAAAAATAAGTCAGTTGATTGGAAAACTAGTTGACTGACAAGAAAACAGTTAGCATTTCCTTTCCTGGGCATTGTAAATGTCTTTTTTGACAATAAACATTTAACATTATCGTATTAGCTATCTTTCTCTAGACATCCTGGTTACTCTTAGGATCTCTGCACCCTTAAGCATTGTGCAACCAATTGTATCCACCTTGATAGAGTGAAGCCACATTCTTGAAGTGGTGCATTTTCCTAACTATGTTTTACTTTGCTTTCTTTGCTTTGCATTTTACATTATTTTATGCCTCTTTTACATTTAAGCACTATTTTACAAGTTTCATTTTCCAAATCACCCATTGAAAAAGGTTATATTAACACTAACTAAGTCCCTATCTGATTGACCAGACCATTCAGGGTGCCCCGTTCCTACCTTATCCATCACGGCCCTCTTGCAGATTCAGGGTTAAGACATTTTCTAGCCACCGACATTTTCGATCACTACAGTTTTCTGGTGCTAGAAGGAGGGCCTTTTGGTGCCCTTTCCACATGTCACAGTAGTCCTGTAAGCCTTCTAGACCATGATACACATTAGTGTAAATGTGACACCCATTTGTGATTGTTTACGCATCGTGCGGTGCAAATTGGTCTCTTTGACGGTTCCTCAGGAACCCTACAGGATGTAAAGCCTCCAATCACCAGTTAACTTTCCTATATTACAGTAGTTTTTCATGTGCCCTATATCCCAAAATGCGTTAGTGTAAACATGACACCCTCTTGCACTTGTTTACACCTCGTGTGGTACAAGTCAGTTGCCTCGATGATTCCTCGGGAACCCAGCAAGACATAAAGTCTTTTTTTTGTTGTTTTCTGATTTCTTTGTTCTTTTTGCATAACTATGTAGCTACGTAACAATGGCTTCCTCAAACACATTTGCTAACACCTCTAGTGCTAAGATTCCCTTCATGATTCTAGGCATTACAGGTGCTGAACAATCATTTGTCCTGATGCTGGAACTACAGTGATCCCTCAGGATCCAAAACAAGGGACCCGAGGACTTGGCTTAGCAGCATGAGCATTATAACTTTATCTACATAAAGGTGCAGGCAAAATTTCCCATAGATGTGCATGAACTCAAAGACAAATGTAGTTTCAAGTTCTCTTACTGCGATAGGAAGGAATTTGTTCCCACTCCCAGCGTTTCCATCCCTTTGACACAAGTGAACCAGTGGCTCCTAGATCGATTGATCCAGGCAGCTAGGCTTAGGGAACAACTAAACATGGCATCTAACCATGAAGAAACCTTCCAAGATGGACAAGAGGAACTCAATCCCCAATCTAATAGTAAAGTTCAAACCAACCCCGTTTTTGTGCCTCCTATCCAATCTGTCTAGACCTACTCGTTGCCCATTACCGCTCCCTTCTTAATCATGCCTGTACCTTCATAACCTGCAATTACACCTACAATGGGTAGCCATGTCAACCCTTTGGCATGTCAATGTCCTCTTTCTCTTGTTTCACCAGTTTCGGTTACGGCCACTATTCCTTTGCAAACTCTTCAACAGTCCATTCACGTATCGCATCACACACTGATCATGTCTACACTTCCATGTATGCACATCGTACTAGCTTCATAGTCATACACAACATCCACCTCTATTCCCACATTTACACCTATCCCCCCATCAGCATCGAGGCCAGGTCCATCCATGTGGTGGACCCCATTCACTGCTCCCCCTACTATGCTACCATCACAAATGTCTCACCACATCTGCCAACAGACGTACCAAATCCTGCAAATGGTACAACTTGACGCAAGACTATGGTCTATCCCTTTGGCCACACAAGCAGTCTATCCTGCAACCCAACCAATGGTTGCTGCCCTAACAACACCACCTGCTGGGTGGTGGACAATGCAGGTAGCCCCATTTGCAGGGGTCGTCCCAATAGTATCGTCGCTGGGTCACGTTGTTACCTCTGCCACTTCATAGATGGAAGCTTCCCCAGCAGCTCCCCAACCTTCTACTTTGTCCCAAGGTCTAGAATAAGTGTTCCTACTTATCTAGACCCTTGTGGAAGAAATAAAATGCCTTAAGGCTATCGGGTCTAACATGGTACAAGTCGTGGACTTTTACCAAGACAACCCTATCATTCCTGAAATCCCTGCATTAACACTACCCCCAGGGATATCCCTTCCCCACTTCATGAAATACAACGAGGAGGGAGATCCCAATGCACATATTATCATGTTTAGGTTTGAATCCCTATTGTTGCAACAATGACCGCACATGATTATTTGTGTCTTTGCCATGTCCCTAGTTGAGAGAGCCCTGGATTGGTACCACGTGCTGCCATGCTCATCCATCTCAACTCTAGAGGAACTATTGACCCAGTTCATGACATGTTTCAAGTATAACTTGAAGTAGGAAATCACACTAGATCAATTGATGAGCGTGAAGTAAGATCCTTTGGAACTAGTCCAAAAGTTCTTCTAGCGTTGGAGCATGACCCTTAATGAAATCCGTGAGCTCATCGTAGAGGCTTATTTTCTGGCCATTTTTAAGGGTGCATTAAATGACTTCATTAATTCTAAATTATACTACCTTGCTCCTTGCACCCTTATTCAGGATTTTGCTCAAACTAAGAGCATATAGGATGCGGATGAGGCTAGCAAAGACCTAGCCTATGTTTCTTACAAGAACACCTTCACAAAGAAGGAAAAGGGTAAGGCCCCAATAGCCACAGTGGCCGCTGTGGTAAGCGAAGCCAAGCCCAAACCCAATAACAATGGTAACAAGAGCAATAAGAAATTGGCCACACCCATAGCCAATCCTGCACCTAGGTAGGGCCACGCACCGCAAATTGTCATACCCGTGCCCGAGACATCTGCACAATCCAAACCCAACTTTGAGCATAAAGATCGTTCAAAGTACACCCCGCTTCCTCTCAATCCTTCAGACCTTCTGAAGCAGCTATTGGTAGCAGGGTATATACAACACAAGAAGATGTTGGAAGAAGAAATTAGGAGACATCATCGCTACTGCGAGCTCCTTAGAAACCCCTCTTTGGCCCTGCCCAATGAGCCCCTAGTCCCTAAGGGTTTTAGGCTGGATAGGTTTTGTGACTACCATCAACAGTGTGGTCACAATACCAATTATTGTCTAGCATTGTAGGATGACATCTAGAGATTGATTGACCAGGGAAAACTGGTTTTGGATGAAAGCAACCCAGTACGCCTTGAAAACCAATCTATGCATGTCTACATAGACCCCCTCAATGCCAACAGTTCTATTTACATTATCAACACCATCGGCATTGACAATGATCCTGAGCCTCCTTGGTAGCTGTTCATGGTCCGAGTGCCTCAACGTAGTGCACTAGTGCCATTGGCGGCTGGCTGAGGCTCGCAACAGCCGTTTGTCTTGAGAACCCCTCTCTAGGGATTGATCCTCGCACTATTTGTTAGAAAAACCACACAACCCTGCATGTTAACGCCAGTAGCTCCTTTCATCATTAGCGGGCCAACTCCTTCAATAGCCCCTGCCTCACATAAGATATTCGAATAGCCTTCTCATCCTAAAAAATGGGAAGTGCATTTCACATGTGAGACGTCGAAGGCAAGTATCATCTCAAGTACTCCCAAGCCCATGTCTTCACCCCCTATTTCTATGCCTTCATCACCAAAGAGGGATGTTTTTACAACCCCGTAGTCTATGTTGCCCTACCGAAAAGGGTCTAAACTCATATATGAAATCACCCCTCCTTGGAAAATTTGTCTCCTGGGATGAATAGAAGAGGAGGAAAGAGTTAAACAGGGGGGTGGCCAAGACCTCTTGGATGCCCTTACTTAGGTCAAGCAAGCTCTAAAATAGAAAAACATGACATTGAGCTTGTACGACCTAATCATGACGTCTATCCCACATCGCGAGGCTCTAATCCGTATGTTGACGGTGATTCCAGTCAATGAAGACATGCTTGCAAAAGAGGAAGCGATCTACTTAGTTATGCTCCCCTCCACACCTGTAGAGATAGAACCACCTCAACTAACATTCTGCAACACTACCATTAGGGAGGATCCTAAAAGGGGTCAGGTTACCACAGTACCCCTATTTATCACAATTCAGGTCGGCCAATACTAGATCTAAAGGGTACATGTTGATGATGGGATTGCCACGAATGTCATCCCATTCCCTATCATGGAAAAGTTGGGCTTGGTTGATTAGATCAATCCCACAACCACATCATGCCTAAGTTCATTTAATGGGGCATAGGTCATGGTGAAGGGCATAGCCAACATAGACTTTGTAGTAGGGGACCAGTTCCTCACAAACACAATGTTCATCGTGGTCAAAAAAATGCTCAGGTTTAACCTGATCCTAGGGAGGTCATGGTTAACACAACTTAGGGCTGTCTCCTCACCCATACACTAGGACATCCATCTGCCCTACGCTGGCAGAGAGGTGGCGATCCATGATGATGAGGTAGCGGCACACGTAATCAACAACATAGACATGGAGCAGGGCTCAAAGGTCATAACCTCTGAGAATGAAGTGCCTACCTTTGCATGCATTAACTATTTAGTGGTGGAACCAGCTCAGCAAGTCAATTCCCAAAACAAAGGCATGTAGGATGAGTTAACTAAGGAATGGGCCCTCATGACCAAGTGTTGGCCCAGCGGGCCCTCATGACCAATTGTTGGCCAAACAGACCCTTGTGACCAATGGTTGGCCTAGCGGACCCTCATGACCAAGTGTTGGCCAAATGGATGCTTGTGATCAATGGTTGGCCAAATGGATGCTTGTGACCAATGGTTGGCCCAACGGACCCTCTTGACCAAGTGTTAGCCAAATGGAACCTCAGGATCAAGTGTTGGCCCAATGGACCCTTGTGACCAAGTGTTGGCCAAACTAACCTTCATGACCAACGATTGGCCCAATGGACCCTCGTGACCAAGTGTTGGCCAAAGGGACCCTCATGACCAATGATTATCCCAAGGGATCCTTGTGATCAATGGTTGGCCCAGTGGACCCCCATGGCCAAGTGTTGGCAAAATGGACCGTTGCAACCAAGTGTTAGCCTAATGGACCCTTAGGACCAAGTGTTGGCCCAACAGACCCTCATGACCAAGTGTTGGCTCAGTGGACCCTCGTGACCAAGTGTTGGCCAAATGAACCCTTGTGACCAATGGTTGGCTCAATGGACCCCCATGACCAAGTGTTGGCCAAATGGATCCCCATGACCAACGGTTGGCCCAACAAACCCTCGTGACCAAGAGTTGGCCAAATAGACCCTTGTAACCAAGCATTGGCCAAATGGACCCTTGCAACCAAGTGTTGGCCCAACGAACCCTTGTGACCAAGTGTTGGCCAAATGAACCCTCGTGACCAATGGTTGGCCTAACAGACCCTTGGGACAAAGTGTTAGCAAAATAGACCCTCGTGACCAATGGTTGGCCTAACAGACCCTCATGACCAAGTGTTGGCCAAATGGACCCTCGCAACCAAATTTATAAAGGTGCAGGATGGTATGGCTGAAACTAGCCCAATCAACATATATGGGGAGAGGTAGCATTCTCTCTAGGAGCACTGCATGGTGCTCTTACAAGAGTACTCTCCATGGGAGCACTTTGCATAGTTGTGCTGGCACGAGCACTCTCACGAGACCAAGTGTTGGCCAAAAAAACCCTCGTGACAGAGTGTTGGCTGAATGAACCTTCATGACCAAATTTATAAGGGTGCAGGATGGTATGGTTGAAATTGGCCCAATCAATATATATGGGAGGAGGTAGCATTCTCCATAGGAGCATCACATTGTGCTCTCATGAGAGTGTTCTCCATGGGAGCACCTCGCATAGCTACACTGGCACGAGCACTCTCACGAGACCAAGTGTTGGCCAAATGGACCCTTGTGACCAAGCTTTGGCCAAACAAACCCTTGTGACAAAGTGTTGGCTGAACAAACCCTCATGACCAAGTGTTGGCCCAATGGACCTTCATGATCTAGTGTTGGCCCAATGGACCCTTGTGACCAAGTGTTGGCAAAATAGATCCTCATGACCAAGTGTTGGCCAAATGGACCCTCATGAGCAACGGTTGGCCCAACGGACCCTTGTAACCAAGTGCTGGCCAAACGGACCCTTTTGACCAAGTGTTGGCCCAATGGACCCCTATGACCAAGTGTTGGCCCAATAGACCCTTGTGACCAAGTGTTGGCCAAACGAACCCTCGCAACTAAGTGTTGGCCAAACGGACCCTCATTACCAACAGTTGGCCCAACAAACCCTCATTATCAGGTGTTGGAAAAATGAATCCTCATGATGAATTATAGGCAAAATAGACCGTTGTGACCAACAGTTGGCCCAACGAACCCTTGCAACCAAATTTATAAGGGTGCAAGATGGTTTGGCTGAAATTGGTCCAATCAACATATATGGGGAAAGGTAGTGTTCTCCCTGAGAGCACCACAAAGTGCTCTCACGAGAGTGCTCTCCATGGAAGCACCTCGTATAGCTACATTCACATGAGCACTCTCACAAGACCAATTGTTGGCCAAATGAACCCTCATGACCAAGCATTAGTCAAATGGACTCTCACGACCAAGTGTTGGCCTTACAGACACTTGTGAGCAAGTGTTGGCCAAAAGGACCCTCGTGACCAAGTGTTGGCCCAATGGACCTTCATGACCAAGTGTTGGCAAAATGGACCATCATGACCAAGTGTTGGCCAAATGGACCCTCGTGAGCAATGGTTGGCCGAATGGACCCTTGTGACCAAGTGCTGGCCAAACAGATCCTCATGACCAAGTGTTGACCCAACGGACCCCCATGACCAAATATTGGCCCAATGGATCCTCATGACCAAGTGTTGGCCAAACAAACCCTCGCAACCAAGTTTCCAAATGGACCCTCATGACCAACGGTTGGCCCAAAGGACCCTCATGACTAAGTGTTGGTTAAATGGACCCTCATGATGAATTGTAGGCAAAATAAATCCTCATGACCAATGGTTGGGTCAATAAACCCTTGTAACCAAATTTATAAGCATGCATGATCATTTGGCTAAAATTGGCCCAATCAACATATATGGGGAGAGGTACCATTCTCCTTTAGAGTGGCATTTTGAAGGGCACTCTAGGGAGAACTCTCCCAGTGAGGGTTCTCTCAAACAAAACACTCTTTGAAAGGCTTCTCTAATGGAGGGCGCTCTCAAGAAGAATTCTCTCATAAAGGGTGATCTCATAGAAAATTCTCTTAAGGATAACACTCTTAAGGATGGTATCACCAGGGAGACCACTCTTAAGGAGAGCATTCCAATGGAGGGTACTCTCCAAGAGAATGCTCTCAACAAGGGTTCTCTCGAGGAGAGCACTCTCACATGCATAATGCAAGGTGCTCTCAGGGAGAATGCTTTGAGGGAGGTTTCTTTGAGGGAGAGCATCCTCCGTGAGGGCATCCTCCAAGAGGGAGCTCTCAACAAGGGTGCTCTCGAGGAGAACACTCTCATGTGCATAGCAGAAGGCACTTTCTGGGAAAGTGCTCTCAAGGAGAAAAATCTTCGAAAGGCCACTCTAATAGAGGAGGCTCTCAAGAAGAACACTCTCAGGGATGGCACTCTTGAGGAGGAACCTCTCACAAAGAATGCTCTTAAGGAGGGTGTCTTCAAGGAGATCGCTCTTAGGGAGGATGTTCTCAAGGAGGGCACTCTTAGGAAGGGTGCTTTCTAACATAACACTCTCAATGAGGATGCTTTCAAGGAGAACACTCACAAAAGTGTGCAAGGTGCTCTCATGGAGGGTTCTGTCAAGGAGAACGCTCTCACAGAGGAAGATCTAACGTAGAAAGCTCTCAGAGAGAATGCTCTCAAGGAGGGCACTCTCACAGAGAACGTTGTTAAGGAGAATGCTCTCGGGGAGGGTGTCCCAAGTGAGACTGATCTTAAGGACGGCATTCTAATGGAGTGCGCTCTCTAGGAGAATGCTCTCAACAAGGGGACTCTTGAGGAGAACACTCTCACATGTGTAACTCAAGATGCTCTTAGGGAGAATTCTCTGAGGGAGGTCACTCTGAGGGAGAGCACTCTTTGAGAGGCTATCCTTTGAGAGGGAGCTCTCAATGAGGGAACTCTCAAGGAAAACACTCTCATGTGCATAGTGCTAGGCACTATTGTGAAAGGTACTCTCAAGAAGAATGCTCTCTTAAAGGTTTCTCTAATGGAGAATTCTTTCAGAGAGGGTGATCTCATGGAGAATGTTCTTAAGAAGGATGCTCTCAAGGAGGGCATCCTCAAGGATACCCCTCTCTAGGAGAGCATTCTCAAGGAGGGCACTCTTAGGAAGGGCACTCTCTAAAAGAATGCTCTCAACTAGAGTGCTCTCAAGGTGAACACTCTCATGGAGGATGCTCTAATTGAGGCCACTCTTAAGGAGAACACTCTTAGGGAGGGTAGTCTCTAAGAGGGCACTCTTCAAGAAAACTCTCTCAATGAGGGTGCTTTAGGGAGAATTCTCCTAGTGAGGGCACTCTCAAAGAGAACACTCTTTGAAAGCCTGCTCTAACAAAGGGCACTCTCAAGAAGAACACTCTAGTGGAGGGTGATCTCATGGAGAATGCTCTTAATAAGGATTCTCTCAAGGAGGGTGTCCCTAGGAAGACCACTCTCAAGGAGGGCACTCTCCAAGAGAATGCTCTCAATAAGGGCACTCTTGAGAATAACACTCTCACATGTGTAACACAAGGTGCTCTTAGGGAGAACACTTTGAGGGAGGTCGCTCTAAGGAAGAGCACTCTCTATGAGAGTACCCTCCAAGAGGGAGCTCTCAAGGAGAACACTCTTATGTGCATAGCACAAGCCACTCTTGAGGAAGGTGCTCTCAAGGAGAAAAATCTTCAAAAGGTTTCTCTAATGGAGGAGCCTCTTAAGGAGAACACTCTTAGGGATGGCACTCTTAGGGAGGGCGCTGTAATGGAGAATGCTCTTAAGAAGGATGCTCTCAACAGGGGCATCCTTAGGAAGATTGCTCTTAAGAAGGACATTCTCAAGGAGGGCACTCTTAGGAAAGGTGCCCTTCAATATTACGCTCTCAATGAGGATGATCTTGAGGAGAACACTCACAAGGATAATGCTCTCAAGGAAAACACTCTCAAGGAGAATCCTCTCATGAAGGTAGATCTAATGTAGAAAGCTCTTTGGGAGAACGCTCTCAGGAAGGGCACTCTAACAGAGAATTCTCTTAATGAGGATGCTATCAAAGATGGCATTCTCAAGGAGATAGCTCTCAGAAAGGGTATTCTTAGGGAGGGAACTCTTAGAAATGGAACTCTCCAAAAGAACACTCTGAATGCGGGCACTCTTGAGGTGAACACTCTCACATGTGTAATGCAAGGTGCTCTCATGGACAACGCTCTCATGGAGGGTGCTCTCAAAGAGAATTCTCTTAAAAAGGCCACTTGAACAAAGGCTGATCTTAGGGAGAACACTCTCAATAAGGGTTCTCTAAAGGAGGGCACTCTTCGATAGAAGGCTATCAACAAGGGCACTCCAGGGAGAATGCTCCTAGTGAGGGCCATCTGAAAGAGAACACTCTTTGGAAGGCTACTCTAATGGAGGAAAATCTTAAGGAGAATTCTCTCAAGAAGTGTTTCCTCATCAAGATCGATCTATAAGAGGGCATTCTAATGGAGGGCACTTGAAACACCACAAAAATTTTGGTTAACACTTGTAGACAGAAATTGAGCTAAGTCATGTTGGTCCCCGGCATGACCAAGCTTGAAAGCCTCAAAAACAAAATCAAATAGAGCATAATTGAATAAGAAAGAGTTCCCTAGGATCCACAGGTGACTACATTAGCATCTAACATTAGGAATTTCATGTTTTAGATTCAAAATACTTGGGTTTGACCAAGTATAAGCTCTACACACTGGGCTATACGCTAGCTAGCGTATAGGCCAGCGTATGGTAAATTTTTTGCCCCAAAAATGAGCTAAAACATGCCATGATTGAGTATTTGGACTCCCTAGGACCTTCCCCAAGGGCTCTAATAGCTCTCAGCATTCTAAAAATCAAGTTTTGGGCCCTAAATGATGCATTTTCAAGTGTATATGATGGGCACACCTTGGTATACGCTAGCCAGCGTGTAGCGTAGCGTATACCACCAAAAATGGCCCAAAATAGGCTCTAAAGAGTAATATTTTCACTTGTAATTGACTCTTGTGGGTAGGGCAGCTATTGGGCATCATCATAGGCACCTAAGAATTAAGTTTTGACCTTGAAATGATGCATTTTCAAGTGTATACGTTGGGCACACCTTGGTATACGCTGGCCAGCGTATACCACCAAAACAGGCCCAAAATAGGCACTAAAGAGCAATATTTTCACCTAGAATTGACTCTTACGGGTAGGGTACTATTGGGCATCATCACAAGAATCTGAGAATCAAGTTTTAACCATCAAATGATGCATTTTCGTGTGTATATGCTGGGTACACCCTGCTATACGCTGGCCAGCATATAGCCCAGCGTACACCACCAAAAATGGCCCAAAATAGGTCAAAGAGAAATGTTTTCACATAAAATCAACTCCTAGAGGTAGAAAAGCTATTGAGAATCATCACTAGCTCCTAAAGATCAAGTTTTGACCTTAAAATGATGCATTTTCATGTGTATACGCTGGGTACACCTTGCTATACGCTGGCTAGCGTATAGCCCAAAGTATACCACCATGAACAGGGTAAATCAGGCACTTTTGGGAAATTTTTCAACCTGGAATCGATCCTCAGGAAATGGAAAATAATCCTACAAGGTCATAGGATTCAATAAAACTTCAATTTTGGGCTTCCAGCAAGCCATTTTCACCTGTTTACGCTAAGCACACCTTGGTATACACTGGTCAATGTATAGCCCAGCGTACTCCACCAAAACAGGCCCGAAATTGCATCGAAATGAAGTCAAAATTGACATCCAAACACACTAGAGGATCGGTAACACTCAAGCATCAAGGGACAAGAACCAGTGTATAGATTCAGACATCCAACATGGTAATTCATGAGGTGTACGCTGAGGTGTATGCTGAGATTGACGCTGAGGCTAACGCGGGCGTACACACACTAGATGCCCAATCCCATATGCTGAATGCTATACGTGAATGCCAACACACGCTAGAGCATTTCAAGACATGTTGAGGCCAAAAATAATAGGCCAAAGCATGGATCCAGAAGCTAGAGACATCATTGTTATTGTAGCATACAAATTCTTTTGTAAATTTTAAGTTTTTTGAGAGTTCCAAGCCTATACGTTGGGTGTTCATACGCCAACGTGTACGCTACATGTTGTACAGTTGTAATGTATCCTACACTCAGTAAATGCAGCACCTATCTCTTGATCCAAATTTTTCTCACCTCATAGCCACTCATCTCCTTCCAGATCTGAATCTAACGCCCAAGATCTTATAAAAACCCCAATTTTTCACTAGATCAAGGTTCTCGATTTTTACAAACAGACACAAAAACTTGAATCTAGGACACTTAGAAAATCTGGGCATCAACCTCTACATGCTATGCATCAGAATTAGATGCTGCATTTCCCTGCAATCCAAAGCCTGCATCTTCCAACACCCGTCATTACCGACCAGGGCTAAACGTCTGCCTTGTGATCAATCCACAACTACATTTTGACCGGTGCACAGTGTAATCATTTTTCAATACAAAATAGTTTATATTTTGCCTAGATTTATTGCATTTTTCATTATTTTTCCAGTTTACATTTACATTCTTATTTACGTTATTGTGCCTATTTACATTACGATTTACATTTAATGTGCATCATTTACACATAACCCAATGCATTGCAAAGTGAATACGTTGGGAAAGTCCTCGCTTGATCTGCATGTGGACCATTCAAGGCACTCTGCCTTCATCCATTCCATCTTTCCCTCAAGTGAAGGTAGGGTCTTTTGTATTTTTTCTAAGGATCTCTTGGTGTTTGTTTCATTCCAGCCTTGCATCGACGATTTTGGACGGTACAAAAAATGGCACTAGAAGGATGGTCATTTTTCTCCTAGATCTACGTCTTTCTATCCCAGATCTACCATCTATGATTACAGATCTACACCCTGTGACTGTAGATTTGCATTTTTTTGTTGCAAATCTACACCCTATGACTGCAGATCTATGTTTTGTGACTACAGATCTACACCCTATGACTGTAGATCTACGTGTTGTGATTGCAGATCTGCATCCTGTGACTGTAGATCTGCATTTTGTGACTGCATATCTGCACCCTATGACTATAGATCTGTGTTTTTCTCTCTCATATCTACGCCACATCCAGTGTTCATATGCTATTCACCTGTATACGCTGCATCTTTACTATTTTGTTTTGGCCAAAATTTTAATTTTTATAGTATACGCTATAGTTCACCTCCCCTATTGGCATTTGCACTTGCATTATATCCTTTTTATCATCTGTATATGCTGTGCACAGTTGGTATATGCTGTGACACCTGCTCATACGCTGCCACCACTGTGTATACACTAAGTGTAGTGTATATGCTGCCACCTATATGTTGTTCCAACACTTAGCCAAAGTTTCTCCCATTTATGCTCTATACGTTGATGACACTTAGAAAATTTGTTGCTTACGTTGCAGTTTTTACACTTAGAAAATTTTTTGCTCATGCTACTATTTTTACACTTAGAAAACTTTTTTCTCACGCTGCTATTTTTACACTTAGAAAATTTTTTGCACACACTACACACTTAGCCTGAAATACACTTGGCACTTATTAGCCAGCATGTACGTTGCCCCATAACACATCACCATGGAGTTATCTCAGAACTCTAACGCACACACCATCATAATCCTCACACAAGAACAATACAACTTTATCTGTGTGAAGATTCAGGCCAACCTTCCCCTTGACATCACAGAACAGAAGGCAAAATGAAACTATGAGTGCATATACATGGGCAGTCATGAATTCATCCCCTCTGTATATGACATCATCCCCCTTTTTGAGCCTCACCATTGACTCATCTCCCAGCTCCTTTTGGTAAGAAGCCAAAACTCATGGCAACCCACTGAGGAGCCCCAAAACCAACATGATGTAAATGACTTCGAGGCACAATCTAAAACTGAGGATTCATACCACACCCTCAGTCCTCGTGCCCATGTTAACCCATCATCCCACTTATGCATGGGACAAAAAATTCATCATTACGCATCAACGAGCACGCAAGCACTAGTGTCCAGACATGGATTACCCACATCCACGTCCATGCAGTACATACCACACGTGCAAACACATGGGGCCCCTTTCATCACTTTTGCTCCACACATCCAGGTTGTCACTTCACAGTTTGTGGCTAGGCAAGAAACCATATCCCTTGTTCAAAAACCCACTCACTTCAATGTGCCACACCTTGCTACCACAAGTCCGAACGTTGCTCCATAGTAGCAACTAATGACACAATCTCCCCAAACAACTAATCTTCCTACCGTTCAATATTTGGTAGAAGCAAAACAATGGATGCAAGGGTTAGCTGATGAGGTAAAGCATCTCAAGACTACCAACATCGAAGCAGTTAAAGTACTGGACTTCTACCACGGTGATCCAATTAACTCTTTAGTGCCATTGTTAGCTTTACCTAAGGGAATCACACTACCCCAGTTAACCAAGTACAATGGCAAGGGAGACCCAAACACTCACTTGGTCATGTTCTGGTCAGAGACTCTATTGCTTCAAGCTTAACCCCATGAAATCTTGTGTGTGTTCGCTATGTCCTTAATGGGCGTAGCCTGAGATTAGTACCAAGCCCTGCCATGTAACTCCATATCCTCTCTTGAAGATCTATTACACCAGTTTGTTACCAGGTTTAAGTACAACCTGAAGCCTGAAGCAACACTAGACACTCTGATAAAGGTGAAACAAGCACCACTAGAGCCTATGTAGAAGTTCATTCAACGATGGAGTGCAGCCCTTAATGAACTTTATGAGCCCATCCATGAAACGTATTTGCTTACGATTCTAAAAGAAGTCGTGAATGACTTCGTTAAGTCAAAACTGTACTACCTAAGCACTCAAATGTTGAGCCAAGCGTTCACACAGATCATGAACATAGAACAATATGCACAAACCAGCAATGATCCTACCTATGTGTCTTACAAAAATGAACATGTTTCCAAGAAAAAGGCAACATCACCAATTGTAGCCACAAGTACAAAAACCACAAACAATAGTACCAACCTGACCACAACAAAAACAACCACATCGTAGCCCAAATTTCAATGCAAGGATCGCTCTAAGTACATGTTGCTACCCACACAACCTTCTGAACTACTAGAGAAACTCCTCAAAACCAAGCAAATCCAATACAAACAAGTGGCAAAGAATGCCCACCGAAGATACAATAGGTACTGCAAGCTACTAAGGAACCCCACCTTAGTAGTGCCAAACAAGCCCTCGATCCCATGACACTTCAAGTTAGATCAATTTTGTCACTACCGCCAAATGTCTTATCACAATACCAACAACTATCCTGCCTTACAGGATGATCTTTAGACAATCATAGAACGAGGCCAACTCAACATCAACACTCTAAGTCAACCTAGCACAAATGATGCCTCCTATGTCATAAACTCTATTGGCATAGATAGTAAGCCTAAACCTGTGTACCAACCTTTTTTGATCCATGTGCCTCCCAGAAAGGCAAAAATCCCCTCCGCCTCCATGAGCAAGGGACCTCCCATCATCATCAAGGTGCCACCTAGAGCACCGACAACACCTTTTGTGGTCAAAGTACCACCGCAATCGTCCGCTAAGACGTTAAACTGGCATGATACACCGACCACAACCGCAAAGAAACCTTTCATCATTTAGGTGCCACAACAAGCTAGTCAAACAACAATGACACCTCCCAAACTACCATTTTTCATAAAGGTGCCACCACACGATGGCCCCTCACCTACCCAGAGCCCAACCATAGGCAATGTCTCAACCTCTTCTCCCTCAAGAGTCAACCTTGCCAACAACATGGGTAAGCCTACCAAATGGTAGTAGAAGAAGAAAAACGAACAATGAACAACATCCACAGTAGAAGAAAATGCCACACCTAGTACATAGCAACCGAATGCTGGGAGCCCTACCCCTAATCCCAAACAAACCAGGCCCAAGCCTTTGACCCATATAGAGGCAACCAACACAACGGCAAATAACACGGACTTTGTAGCTACATTGGCCTAGGTGAAACAAATGCTCAAACAAAAGAATACAACCATGAGCTTGTACGACCTAGTCATGATATCATCAGCCCATCATGAAGCCTTAGCGCAAACGTTAGCATCCATTCCTATTACAGAGGACATCCCTGCTAACATGGAATCCATCCATGCAATGATTTCACAACACACACCACAAGGATTAGGTTCAAATACCCTAACCTTCTGTGATGATGTAGTTAAAGTCAACCCCAAATGAGGGCAGGTCACAACAGCTCCATTTTCCATTAGCGTATGTGTTGGACAATGTACCATTCGCAGAGTGCATGTTGATGATGGCGTGACAACAAACATAGTTCTATACTTCGTCATCGACAAACTAGGCATGGCAGACAAGATCATTCCAACAAAAATCACATGTCTATAATCCTTCAACAGATCATGTGTCATAGTCAAGGGCACAATTAAGCTAGCCTTCGTGGTAGGTGAACAATTCCCCACCAGCGTGGAATTCACTGTCATAGAAGAGATGCCCAGTTTCAACATGATTCTTGGCAGACCTTGGCTAGTGCAACAATGAGCTATTTCCTCACCGATACTTCAAGAAATCCACCTTTCAGACGAAGGTGGAAAAGTCATTATACATGGCGACAACAGTCCCTTTCAAGCTGACCACAACATAGACATGTCACGGGTCTTGAAAGAGAAGCCTCTTGATGCAACACACACGACAACAAATGCAACACCTAGAGCCAAAATGCCAGGACGAGTGGCCACCAATATAGTATTTAGAGCTAAAATGCCCAAATGAGTGGTGAAAACCATAAGCCTCCCAGTGGAGCCTAAGCCTAAAATCCTTCCAAAACCACATCTGGTTAGGAGACAACCACACGATCAAAGCACCCCTGCTACCAAAAACAAGCTGGATCTCCACACACTCTTCACATTCTTTCATGATGCATATGTCATGTTCATTTGTATTGTACTAGCTTACACATTCTCTCATGGCCCGAAAAGGCCTTAAACTACCACCTTTTCACATTGTTTTCTATTTACTTGTGCATTTTAGTTCATGTTTTCTATAGTTTCTATTTAACATTGGTTTCTGTAGTTGCTTTTATTTACAGGATCATATGGGTGCATACACATGCATCCACACCAACAATCCTGGCATCATGACTTAAAACTGATACCACACATCATCCTAGCATCATGATGGTAAAATGATACCACAAACTCGTCCTAGCATCATGATGGTAAATTGACACCACCAGTCACACTCATAACACACACTATTGTCCTGGCATCATGATGGTCAAATGATACCACAAAGCATCCAGTATGACATTAAATTACCACAGTTTTGTCCACCAGAGTCTGCTAAGACTATAAACTAGCTTACCTCTTCATAGTCTGCCACGACTATAAACTAGCATCGCACCATCCACTACGACGACAAACTGGCAACATCCAATGGGTTATGATGTAAAAATAACCCATGACAGTCTCCTAAGACTATAAACTAGAAAGATCATCTCTGGCACATTCATTTGCTACTGTAATTCATGACATTTCTTTATCAATGCCTACCTCATCATTCATCACATCGGCTCTGACAACACTATTGCTGCTCATTTTTTTTGCCTTAAGTTTCACATGATGCCTCCATTTGCATCAGCCACATTCGTGTCTAAAGTGTTTGCTAAGTCATTCACTTGTGGTTTTCTTGTCTTCTTGGAGAGTTGTGTTTGCAGGATGACACCCAGTGGTGCTCATACATGGATACACTTCATCACAGTGACAAGGTACCACATTGTTTCTGATGCATGCAACCAGGTTAATCAATCTGTTCAAAAGTACATTCCCAGTTCTCGATACATTCTCCATTTCCCCAACACCCTCATTCCCTTTCCTACCCAATTATAGTTCCCAGATACACCCAGTACACCCCAAGAATTTGAGCACACTGTTGCACGCTACGACACTCTCAAGAAGTCGTAACACACAACACGACACATGACCATGAGTGCAAAATTGATAGAAAGCTCTTTCCAAAAACAAGAAGTTTACATTTTTTCCAAAAAAAAGAAGAAAAAGAAAAAGAAAAAGAAAAATAAAAGATCAAAGATCAAAGAGAAAAATAAACCACAAGACCCTTGGCACTTCCCATACAAGCCCCAGGAGGGAAGGCAGTTGTCTTGGAAAGAACCGTTTCTGTCTCACACCATCATGTTTCACCTCACTGCATGGCTTTGGCTATTGGACAATGGATTTCCCTAAACCTAACACAAGGGTCCTATTTCTCCAAAGAACACATAACCTCATCATGTGACTTTGGTTATTATAATAAGTTCTCTTAAACCTGATACGAGAGTCTTGTTCCTCCAAAGGACGCACACCTCATGCCGTGGTCCCAAGTCTGCCAAATACTGGCTATTGACAAGGACCAACATGAGTCGTTAGCATAGATGAACACTCCTCTCCCATACCAGCATAATCCCTTGATCAATTTCCAATCCCACAGTTGCAAACATCTCCCCTAGACATCATCTCGAAACTTCATTTCCAAATCCCAAGTACTTCTGAACACGGTGCGATGACATTTGGCCAAGTGCCAAAGGACAATGTTTGCTACTAGTTTGCTTATAGTGTTTTCAACTTCTTTGTCAACACCTCTTGGGTCGATTCCTCCAAGAGTCAACAAAGAGAAGCTAATGAAACACCACAAAAATTTTGGCTAACACTTGTAGACAAAAATTGAGCTAAGTCATGTTGGTCCCCGGCATGACCAAGCTTGAAAGCCTAAAAAATAGCATCAAACGAAGCATAATTCAACAAGAAAGAGTTCCTTGGGACCCATAAGTGACTACATCAGCATCCTACATCAGGAATTTCATGTTTTGGGTTCAAAATAATTGGATTTGACCAAGTATATGGTCTACACGCTGCGCTATACGCTGGCCAGCGTACAGGCCAGCGTATGGCAAATTTTGGGCCCCAAAAATGAGCCAGAACATGCCAGGATTGAGCGTCTGGACCCCCTAGGACCTTCTCCAATGTCCCCAGCAGCTTTCAACCTTTTGAAAATCAAATTTTGGGCCCCAAATGATGCATTTTCAAGTGTATACGCTGGGCACACCTTGGTATAAGCTAGCCAGCATATAGCCTAGCATATACCACCAAAAATAGCCCAAAATAGGCACTAAAGAGAAATATTTACACCTAGAATTAACTCCTGGGGGTAGGAAAATTATTGGGCATCATCCCAGGTACCTGAGAATCTATTTTTAACCTTCAAATGATGCATTTTCAAGTGTATATGCGAGGCACACCTTGGTATACACTGGCCAGCGTATACCTCATCGTATACCACCAAAAACGGCCCAAAACAGGCACTAAAGAGTAATATTTTCACTTTGAATTGACTCCTACAGGTAGGGAAACTATTCGGCATCATCATAGGTCCTTGAGAATCAATTTTTGACCTTGAAATGATGCATTTTCATATGTATACACTGGGTACATCCTACTATATGCTAGCCAACGTATAGCCCAGCGTACACCACCAAAAACGGCCCAAAATAGGCATCAAAGAGAACGATTTTCACATAAAATCAACTTTTGGAGGTAGGAAAACTGTTGAGCATCATCACTAGCCCCTAAAGATCAATTTTTGACCTTGAAATGATTCATTTTCATGTCTATACGCTGGGTACACCTTGCTATACGTTGGCCAACATATAGCCTAGAGTATACCACCATGAACGGGGCAAATCAGGCACTTTTGGGCAAGTTTTCAACCTATAATCAATCCTCAAGACATGGGAAATAATCCTACAAGGTCACAAGCTTCAAAAAAACTTCAATTTTTGGCTTCCAGGTAGCCATTTGCACCAGTTTACGTTGAGCACACCTTGGTATATGCTGGTCAGCTTATAGCCCAGCGTACACCACCAAAATAGGTCCGAAACTACATCAAAATGAACTCAAAATTAGCATCCAGACACACTGGAGGAGTGGAAGCACTTAGAAATCAAAGGATAAGAACCAGCATACAATGTCAAACATCCAACATGGCAATTCATGAGGTGTACACTGAGGTGTACGCTGAGATTAGCACTGAGGCTGACGCTAGCATACATACACTAGATGCCCAATCCCATACGCTGAATGTTGTATGCGGATGCCAACACATACCAGAGCATTTCAAGACATGCTGAGGTAAAAAATAGTAGGCTAGAGCATGGATCCAGAAGCTAGAGACATCATTCTTATTGTAACATACAAATTATTTTATAAGTTTTAAGTTTTTTGAGCGTTCCAAGCCTATACACTGGGTGTTCATATGCCAGCATGTACATTACACGCTGTATAGTTGTAATGTATCCTGCACTTGGTCAATGCACCACCTATCTTACGATCCAAATTTTTCTCACCTCACAGCCACTCATCTCCTTCCAGATCTGAATCTAACACCCAGGATCCTATAAAAACCCCAATTTTTCACTAGATCAAGGTTCATGATTTTTACAAACAGACAAAAAAATTGGAATCTAGGATATGTAGCAAATCTAGGCATCAACCTCTATACACTAGGCATTAGACTTGGATGCTACATTTCCTTGCGACCCAAAACTTACATCTTCCAACACCCATCATCACTCACCGAGGCTAAACGTCTGCCTTGTGATCAATCCACAACTACGTTTTGACCAGTGCACACTGTAATCATTTTTCAATACAAAATAGTTTACATTTTTCCCAGATTTATTGTAGTTTTCTTTTTTTCTTCAGTTTACATTTACATTCCCATTTACGTTATTGTGATTTTTTATGTTACAGTTTACGTTTAATGTGCATCGTTTAAGCATAACCTAATGCATTGCAAAGTGTGTGTGTTGGGGAAGTCATCGTTTGATCTACGTGCGGACCATTTAAAGCACTCTACCTTCATCCATTCTAGCTTGCCCTCAAGCAAAGGTAGGATCTTCTATATTTCTTTCAAGGATCTCTTAGTGTTTGTTTCATTCTAGCCTTGCACCAATGATTTCAAATAGTACAATGCTCTCCAAAAGAATGCTCTCAACAAGGGTGCTCTTGAGGAGAACACTCTCACATGCATAACACAAGGTGCTATCAAGGAGAATGCTCTACGGGAGGTTAATCTAAGGGAAAGAACTCTCTGGGAGGGCATCCTCTAGGAACAAGCTCTCAATGAGAGCACTCTCAAGGGCATCCTCCAAGAGGGGAACACTCTTTGAAAGGTTACTCTAATGAAGGATGCCCTCAAGGAGGGTGCTTTGATAGAGAATGTTCTTAATGAGGATGCTCTCAAGGAGGGCATCCTCAAGGAGATCACTCTCAAGGATGGCATTCTCAGGGAGGGCACTCTTAGGAAGGCCACACTATAGAAGAACACTCTCAATGAGGGCACTCTCGAGGTGAACACTCTCACATGCATAATGCAAGCTTCTCTCATGAACAACACTCTCATGGAGGGTTCTCTCAAGGAGAAGGCTCTCATGGAGGCTGCTTCAACAAAGGTTGCTCTGAGGAAGAACACTCTCAGGGAGGGTGCTCTCAAGCAGGGCACTCTTCAACAAAATAATCTTAACAAGGGTGTTCCAAGGAGAACACTCCCAGTGAGGACCCTCTCAAAGAGAACACTCTTCAGAAGGCCACTCTAATGAAGCATGATCTCAAGGAGGGCGTTCTCACGTAGAACACTCTCAAGGAGGGCATCCCTAGGGAGATAGATCTCAAGGAGGGCATTCTAATGCAGGTACCTATCGAAGAGAAAAATTTCAACAAGGGCGCACTCCCAAAGAGAATGCTCTCACTTGTGTAAAAAAAAGTGCTCCCAAGGAGAATACTCTGAGGGAGGTCACTCTAAAGGAGAGCACTCTCTGAGAGAATGCTCTTAGAAAGGGCACTCTCTGAGAGAACACTCTCAAGAAGAGCACTCTTTGAGAAAATGCTCTTAATGAGGATGCTCTCGAGGAGAACACTCTCATGTATGTAGTAGAAGGCACTCTCAGAGAGGGTGCTCTTAAGGAGAACACTCTTAGGGAGGGTGCTCTTAAGGAGGATGTTCTTGAGGAGGGCACCCTCAAGGAGACCATTCTCAGGGAGGGTACTCTTCAAGAGAACACTCTCAATGAGGGCACTCTATGGAAAACACTCCCAGTGAGGATCCTCTCAAAGAGAATGCTCTTTATGAGGCTACTCTAATGAAGGATGATCTCAAGGAGAAAACTCTCGAGGAGGGCTATTTCATGTAGAATGCTCTTAAAGAGAATGATCTCAAGGAGGGCATCCCTAGGGGGACAGATCTCAAGGAGGGAATTCTAATGGAGGTAGCTCTTCAAGAGAATAATCTTAACAAAGGCACTCCCAAGAGGAACATTCTCATGTGCATAAAAAAAGTGCTCTTAATGAGAATGCTCTGAGGGAGAGTTCTCTCTAAGAGAATACTCTTAAGAAGGGCACTCTTCAAGATAATGCTCTCAAGAAGGTTGGTCTCTAAGAGTATGCTCTCAATGAGGATGCTCTCAAGGAGAACATTCTCACATGAGTAGTAGAAGGCACTTTTGGATAGGGTGCTCTCATGGAGAATGCTCTCAGGGAGGGTGTCCTTAAGGAGGATGCTCTCGAGGAGGGTGTCCTTAGGGAGATTGTTCTTAGGGATGGAACTCTCCAAGAGAACACTCTCAATGAGGGTGCTCTCAAGAAGAACACTCTCATGTGCATAGCACAAGGTGCTCTCAGGAAGGGAGCTCTCAAGGAGAATGCTCTCATGTGTAGAGCGTAAGATGCTCTCAGGGAGAACACTATCAGTGAGAATGCCCTCTAAGAGAACATTCTCATGGAGGATGCTCCCAAAGAGAGTGCACACATGTTGAGCATGCTCATGGAGGGTGCTCTCAAGGAGAACACTCTCACAGAGGCCACTTTAATAGAGGGCCCTCTTAGGGAGAATGCTCTCTAGGGGAATGATCTCAAGGAGGGCACTCTCTGGGAGAATGTTCTCAACGAGGGTGCTCCAAGGAGAATGCTCTTGATGAGGGTGCTCTCAAGGAGAATGCTCTCTGGAAGGCTAGTCTAATAGAGGGCACTATCAAGGAGAACGCTCTTAGGGAGGGTGCTCTCATGGGAGGCACTATCATGGAGAATGCTCTTAAGGAGGATGCTCTTGAGGAGGGCATCCTTAGGGAGACCATTCTCAGGATGGAAGTTCTTATGGAAGGGCACTCTTAGAAAGGGTGCTCTTCTGAGAGAGCCTCATGAAACACTTGCTAGAGCGCTCCCACTGGAAGTGCCTCGCACTTCGCACATGATTGTGTTCTCTCTAGGAGCTTCATCCCTAAGAGAACACCCTCTTTATGACCAAATTTATAAGGGTGTAAGATGGTATGGCTGAAACTAGTTGGCCCAATCAACATATATGGGAAGAGGTAGAATTCTCCCTGGGAGCACTGCATGGTGCTCTCTCGAGAGCACTCTCCATAGGAGCACCTTGCATAGATGCACTGGAAAGTGCACTCTACAGAGAGTGCCTCATGTAGCACTTGTGAGAGCACTCTCCCTCAAAGAATCCTCCCTAAGAGTGAGTTGCGCTATGCATCTAAGAGAGCTCTCAATGAGAGCACCCTCATTGAGAGCACTTTCCCTAACAAAGTCCTCCCTAGGAGCAGTCTCACTGAGAGCATGCTTAGGGAGGATATCCTCTTAAAAATTGTTCTTTATGAGAGTGACTTCCCTAAGCCATACTAACAAACCATAGATGCACTCATAATCACACCTGAATGTGTGCTCGTGATAGCCTAGGATGCACTCAACATCACCTGAAAGTGCATCTGTTAAGGTCAATATTGCACTCGGCATCACCCAAAAGTGCATCCATGATGGCCTAAGATTGACTCTGCTTCTCCTGAAAGTGCATCCCAGGGGAGTCATCCTACCTCGTCCTATATATGTTGATTATGTCAAGTTGACCCATACCATCCTACACCTTAATAAATTTGGTCACGAAGATAGTCTTCTCAAAAAATGCACTCTCAGAGAGAGAGCGCCAAGTAAGGGCATCCTCAAGGAAAATTCTCTTAAAGAGGGCCCCCTCAGATAGAACACTCTCGTAGAGGGAACTCTCGGTGAAAACACTCTCTGGGAGGGTTATCTCAACAACAATGCTCTAATATAGGGCGCTTTCAGGGAGGGCACTCTCCATGAGAATTCTCTCAATGAGCGTGCTCTCAAGGAGAACATTCTCACGTGCATAGCATAAGGAACTCTTAGGGAGGGTGCACTCATTGAGAACATTCTCAGGAATACCACTCTAATGAAGGGAACTCTTCAAGAGAATGCTACCAATGAGGGAACTGTCAAGGAGAACACTCTCACAAATGTAGCAAAAGGTGCTCTTAGGGAGGGTGATCTCAAGGAGAATGCTCTCAGGGAGGCTACTTTAATGGAGGGTGCTCTCATGGGGAATTCTTTCAGGGAGGGTGATCTTAAAGAGGACACTCTCTAAGAGGGCATCCTCAGTGAGGCCATTCTCAAGGAGGGCACTCTCCTAGAGAATACTCTTAACGAGGGAACTCTCAAGGAGAACACGCATGTGCATAGCACAAGGTGCATTTAGGGAGAATGCTCCCCTAGAGGGCACTCTCAAGTAGGCCTCTCTAAGAGAGGGTTATCTCTAGGACAATGCTCTTAGGGATGGCACTCTTAACGAGGGTGTTCTCGAGGAGAACACTCTCACATGCATAGCACAAGGCACTCTTAGGAAGAACACTCCAAGGGAGTGTGTTCTCAAGAAGAGTGCTCTTTGAGACACTACTCTAATGGAGGGTACTCTAGGGAGAATGCTCCTAGTGAGGGCACTATCAAGGAGAATGCTCTTTGGAAGGCCACTCCAATGGAGGGCACTCTCATAGAGAACACTCTTAACTAGGATGCTCTCGAGGAGGGCATTCCTAGGGAGACCACTCTCAACAAGGAGATTCTCATGGATGGCACACTTCGAAAAAATGCTCTCAATAAGGACACTCTCAAGGAGAACACTCTTATATGTGTAGCACAAGGTGCTCTTAGGAAGAATTCTTTGAGGAAGGTCAATCTTAGGAAGAGCACTCTCCTCAAGGAAGACCTCCAAGAGGGTGCTTTCAATGAGGGCATGCTTAATGAGCATGCTCTTAAGGAGAACACTCTCACGTGCACAGCATAAGGCACTCTCAAGGAGGGTGCTCTCTAGGAGAATGCATGCTAGAATATTTCTCTAATATAGGGCGCTCTCAAGAAGAATGCTCTCAAGGAGGGCACTCTCATAGAGAACACTCTTAAGGAAGAGGCTCTCGATGAGGGCATCCTTAGGGAGATCGCTCTCAGGGAGGGCATTCTCAAGGAGGGTGCTCTTAGGAAGGGCAATCTTTGAGAGAACGCTCTCAATGAGGGTACTCTTGAGGATAACACTCTCATGTGTGTAGCATAATGTGCTCTCATGGAGGGTGCTCTCAAGGAGAACGCTCCCATGGAGGCTACTTTAACAGAGGGTGCTCTAAGGGATAATGCTCTCTAGGGGGCAATCTTAGGGAGGGCACTCCCTGAGACAACACTCTCAATGAGAGTGCTCTAGGGAGAATGCTCTTGATGATGGTGCTCTCAAGGATAATTTTCCTTGGAATGCCACTCTAATGGAGGGCACTGTCATGGAGAATGCTCTCGAGGAGGGTGATCTCTGGGAATGCACTCTAATGAAGAACGCTCATAAGGAGGATGCTCTTGAGAAGGGTATCCTTAGGGAGACTGCTCTCAAGGAGGGTGTTCTTAGAGAAGGGCACTCTTAGGAAGGGTGCTCTCCTAAGATAGCCTCATGCAGCGCTTGCTAGAGTGCTACCACTAGGAGTGCCTTGCACACGGCACGTGACATTGTTCTCTCTAGGAGCTTCATCCCTGAGAGAACACCCTCTTCATGATCAAACTTATAGGGGTATAGGATGGTATCACTGAAACTAGCACAATCAACATATATGGGGAGAGGTAGCATTGTCCCTAGGAGCATCACACAATTCTCTCATGAGAGCACTCTTTGTAGGAGAACCTTGCATAGATGCACTGGCAAGAATGCTCTATAGAGAGCGCCTCATGCAGCACTTGTGAGAGTGCTCTTCCTTGGAGCATCCTCCCTAAGACCAAGTTGTGTTTTGCATCTGAGAGAGCTCTCCATGAGAGCACCCTCATTGAGAGCACTTTCCCTAATGGAGCCCTCCCTAGGAACAGTCTCATTGAGAGCACACTTAGGGAGAAAATCCTCTTAAAAAGTGTTCTCTATGAGAGTGACTTCGGTGATGCATACCCATGAAGGCCATGGATTCACTCATAATCGCACCCAAATGTGTGATTTTGATAGCCTAGGATGCACTCCACATCACCTAAAAGTGTGTCCATTAAGGCCAATATTACACTTGGCATCAGCCAAAAGTGCATCCATGATGGCCTAAGATGCACTCTGCTTCTCCTGAAAGTGCATCCCAGGGAAGTTGGCCTACATCCCCCTATATATGTTGATTGTGCTAGGTTCAGCCATACCATCCTACACCCTTATAAATTTTTTCACAAGGATGGTGTTCTCAAAAAGAGCACTCTTAGAGAGAGAGCACCAAGTAAGGATGCTCTCAAGGAAAATGCTCTCAAAGAGGGCCCCCTTAGGTGGAACTCTCTCGCAAAGGGCGCTCTCAGTGAAAATGCTCTTAGGGAGGGTGCTCTTAGCAAGAACACTCTAAAAAAGGATGCTCTCAGGGAGGGCAGTCTCCATGAAAATTCTCTCAATGAGCATGCTCTCAAGGAGAACATTCTCACATGCATAGTGCAAGACGCTCTATGAGAGGGTGCACTCAGTGAGAATGCTCTTAGGAATACTACTCTAATGGAGGGAGCTCTTTGATAGAACACTCTCAATGAGGGTGCTCTTGACAAGAAAAATCTCACAAGTGTAGTGCAAGGTGCTCTTAGGGAGGTTTATCTCAAGGAGAACACTCTTAGGGAGGCTGCTCTAATGGAGGGTGCTCTCACAGAGAATGCTTTCAAGGAGGGCAGTCTTAAAGAGGATGCTCTCCAAGAGGGTGTCCTCAATGAGGCCATTCTCAAGGAGGGAACTCTCAAGGAGGGTGTTCTCTGAGAGAATGCTATTAACAAGGGCACTCTTAATGAGAACACTCTCATCTGCATAACACAAGGTTCACTCAGGGAGACTGCTCCCATGAAGGATGCTCTCAGGGAGGCCGCTTTAACAGAGGATGCTCTTCAGGAAAATGATCTTGGGGAGGGCACTTTCAACAAGGGAACTCTCAAAGAGAAAACTCTCATGTCCATAGTACAAGGAACTCTAAGGGAGAATGCTCTAAGGAAGTGTGCTCTCAATGAGAGCACTCTCTAGGACACCACTCTAATGGTGGGTGCTCTAACGAGAATTCTCGTAGTGAGGGCACTCTCAAGGAGAATTCTCTTCAAAAGGCTGCTCGAATGGATGGCACTCTCATTGAGAATGTTCTTAATGAGGATGCTCTTGAGGAGAGCATCCCTAGGGAGACCACTCTCAATGAGTAGGTTCTCATGAAGGGCATACTCTGAGAGAATGCTCTCAACAAGGGTACTCTTGAGAAGAACACTCTTACGTGCATAGAGAAAGGTGCTCTTAGGGAGAACACTCTAAGGGAGGTCACTCTCAGGGAGAGTATTCTCCTAGAGGGAGACCTTTGAGAGGGTGCTCTTAACAAGGACACTCTCGAGGAGAACACTCTCACATGCATAGCACAAGCTGCTCTTGGGGAGGGTGTTCTTAAGGAGAATGAACTTTGTAAGGCCACTCTAATGGAGGGTGCTCTCAAGAAGAATGCTCTCAAGGAGGGCACTCTCACGGAGAATTCTCTTAAGGAGGGAATCCTCAAAGAGACCACTCTTAGGGAGGGTATTCTCAGGGAGGGCACTCTTAGAAAGGGCACTCTCCGAAAGAATGCTATCAACGAGGGCACTCTTGAGGAGAACACTCTCACGTGCATAGTGTAAGGTGCTCTCATGGAGGGTGCTCTTAATAAGAACACTCTTGAGGAGGCTACTTTAAAGAAGGATGCTCTTGAGGGGGGGCGATCTTAGAAAGGGCACTCTCCAAGAGAACTCTCTCAATGAGGGCACTCCAAGGATAACACTCCTGATGATGGCACTCTCAACAAGAACGCTCTTCCGAAGGTCACTCTAATAAAGGGCACTCTCATAGAGAATTCTCTTAGGGAGGGAAATCTCAGGGAAGGCTCTCTCATGGAGAATTCTCGTAAGGAGGATGCCCTTGAGGAGTGCATCCTTAAGGACACCTCTCTCAGGGAGGGAGTTCTCAGGGAAGGGAACTCTTAGGAAGGGCACTCTCTAAAAGAATACTCTCAACAAGTGCACTCTTGAGGTAAACACTCTTGTGTGCGTAATGCAAGGTGCTCTCATGGACAATGCTCTCATGGTGGGATCTCTCAAGGAGAACGTTCTGGTGGAGGCTACTTCAAAGAAGGACACTCTTAGGGAGAATGCTCTTAGGGAGGGTGCTCTCAAGGAGGGTACTCTTTGACAAAACACTCTCAATGAGGGTGCTCCAGGGAGAATGCTCCCAGTGAGGGCCCTCTCAAAGAGAATGCTCTTTGAAAAGATACTCTAGTGGAGGGCACTCTCAAGGAGAACACTCTTAGGGAGGGTGATCTCACACAGAACACTCTTAAGGAGGATGCTCTCAAAGAGGGAGTTCTTAGGAAGACCAATCTCAAGGAGGGCATTCTAATGTAGGTAGCTTTCCAAGAGAACTATCTCAACAAGGGTGCTCTTGAGGAGAACACTCTCATGTACATAATGCAAAGTGCTCTTATAGAGAAGAATCTAAGGCAATTCGCTCTAAGTGAGAGTGTTATTTGATAGGGCTTCCTTCGAGAGGGAGCTCTCAATGAGGGCACTCTTAAGAAGAACACTCTCATGTACGTAGCATAAGGCACTCTCAAGGAAGGCGATCTCAAGGAGAATGCTCTCTGAAACACCACTCTAATAGAGCAAGCTCTCAAGGAGAACACTCTTAGAGAGGGCACTCTCATGGAGGGTGATCTCATGAAGAACATTGTTAAGGAGGATGCTCTTAAGGAGGGTGTCCTTGGGGAGACTTCTCTCAAAGAGGGAATTCTGAGGAAGGACACTCTTAGGAAGGGTGCTTTTCGAAAGAATGCTCTCAACGAGGGTGCTCTCAAGGTGAACACTCTCACATGCATAACACAAGGTTCTCTCATGGACAATGCTCTCATGGAGGGTGCTTTGAAGGAGAACACTATCATGGAGGCTGCTCTAACAAAGGTCACTCTCAGGGAGAACGTTCTCAGGGAGGGTGCTCTCAAGGAGGGCACTCTTGAATAAAACACTCTCAACGATGGCACTGTCAAACTGAATGCTCTTTGAAAGGCCATTCCAACAAAGGGTACTCTCAAGAAGAATCCTCTTATGGAAGGAAATCCCATGGAGAATGCTCTTAACGAGGATGCTCTCAAGGAGGGCATCACCAGGGAGAACACTCTCATGTGCATAATGTAAGGTGCTCTTCGGGAAGGTGCTCTCAAGGAGAACACTATCCAAAAGGTTGCTCTAACAGAGGACACTCTTAGTGAGGGCAATCTCATGGAGAATGTTCTTAAGGAGGATGCTCTCGAGGGGGGCATCCTGAGGGAGACCGCTCTCAAGGAGGACATTCTTAAGGAGGGCATCCTTAGGAAGGGTGCTCTCCAATAGAATGATCTCAATGAGGATTTTCTCAAGAAGAATGCTCACATGAGGGTGCAAAGTGCTATCATGGAGGGTGCTCTCAAGGAGAACACTCATATGGAGGTAGATCTAACACTCTCACAGAGGTAGATCTAATGCTCTTAGGGTGGGCACTCTCACGGAGAACGCTCTTAAGGAGGCCACTCTTGGAAAGGGCATTCTTAAGGAGGGCATTCTTTGGAAGGGCACTCTCTGAAAGAATTATTTCAACGAGGGCACTCTAGAGGTAAACACTCTCATGTGTGTAATGCAAGGTTCTCTCATGGAGGGCACTCTCAAGGAGAATGCTCTCAAAAAGGCCACTTCAATATAGGTCGCTCTCAGGGAGAATGCTCTCAGGGGGGGGGGGCGCTCTCAAGGAGGAAACTCTTCGACAAAACAATATCAATGAGGGCACTCTAGGGAGAACACTCTTGATGAGGACCCTCTTAAAGAGAAAAATCTTTGAAAGGTCACTCTAAAGAAGGGCAATCTCAAAGAGAACACTCTCAAGGATGGAAATCTCATGTAGAATGCTCTTAAAGAGAATGCTTTCAAGGAGGGCATCCCTAGGGAGATTGATCTTAAGGAGGGCATTCTAATGGAGGTAGTTCTCCAAGAGAATAATCTCAACAAGGGCACTCCCGAGGACAACACTCTCATGTGCATAATACAAAGTGCTATTAGGGAGAATGCTCTGAGGGAGGTCACTCTGAGGGATAGCACACTCCATGAGGATGCCCTACGAGAGGGAGCTCTCAACAAGGGCACTCTTGAGGAGAACACTCTCATGTGCATAGTGCAAGGTGCTCTTAAGGAGAATGCTCTCACAAAGGCTGATTTAATGAAGGGCACTCTTAGGGAGAACATTGTCTAGGGCGGTGATCTTAGGGAGGGCACTCTCCAAGAGAACACTCTCAACAAGGGTGCTCTAGGGAGAAAACTCCCAATGAGGGCACTCTCAAGGAGAATGCTCTTTGAAAGGTCACTCTAACAAAGGGCACTCTCATGGAGAACACTCTTAGGGAGGGTGATCTTAGGGAAGGTGCTCTCATGAAAAACACTCTTAAGGAGGATGCTCTCAAGGAGGGAATCCTCAGGGAGACTACTCTTAGGGAGGGAGATTTTAGGGAAGTGCACTCTTAGGAAGGGTGCTCTCCCAAGAGAGCCTTATGTAGTGCTTGCTAGAGTGCTCCCACTAGGAATTCCTTGCACTCTGCATGTGATAGTGTTCTCTCTAGAAGTTGGTTGCAAGGGTCCATTTGGCCAATGCTTGGTCATGAGGGTCTATTGGGCCAACACTTGGTCATGAGGGTCCGTTTGGCCAACACTTGGTCATGAGGGTCCATTTGGCCAACGCTTGGTTATGAGGGTCCATTTGGCCAACACTTGGTCTCGTGAGAGCGCTCATCCTAGTGCAACTATGCGAGGTGCTCCCATGGAGAGCACTCTCATGAGAGCATTGTGTGGTGCTTCCACAAATAACTCTACCTCTCCCCATATATGTTGATTGGGCTAGTTTCAGCCATACCATCCTACACCATTATAAATTTGATTGCAAGGGTCCGTTTGGCCAAAACTTGGTTGTGATGGTCTGTTTGGCCAACGCTTGGTCATGAGGGTCCGTTTGGCCAACATTTGGTCTCATGACAGCACTCCTACCAGCATAGCTATGTGAGGTGCTCCATTGGAGAGCACTCTCATAAGAGCACCATGCTATGCTCCTAGGGAGAATGTTACCTCTCCCCATATATGTTTATTAGGCCAGTTTCAGCCATACCACCATGCACCCTTATAAATTTGGTCGCAAGGGACCGTTGGGCCAACCATTGGTCACAAGAGTTTGTTTGGACAACACTTGATCATGAGGGTCTTTTTGGCCAACATTTGGTCACAAGGGTCCGTTAGGCTAACCATTAGTCACAAGGGTCCATTTGGCCAATACTTGGTCGCAACAGTCCATTGGGGTAACACTTGGTTAGAAGAGGCCAACCATTGGTCACAAGGGTTCATTTGGCCAACACTTGGTCACGAGGGTCCATTGGGCCAAAACTTTGTCACAAGTGTTTATTTTACCAACACTTGGTCGCGAGGGTCCATTTGGCCAACACTTGGTTATGAGGGTCCATTAGGCCAACTGTTGGTCACCAGGGTGTATTTTTTCAACACTTGGTCATGAGGGTTTGTTGGGCCAACACTTGGTCATGAGGGTTCATTGGGCCTACAATTGGTCACAATGGTCTGTTTGATCAACACTTGGTCATGAGGGTCCATTAGACCTACAATTGGTCACAATGGTCTGTTTGACAAACACTTGGTCATGAGGTTCCATTGGGCCAACACTTTGTCCTGAGGGTCCATTGGGCCAACACTTGGTCACGAGGGTCCGTTTGGCCAACCCTTGGTCATGGGGTTCTATTCGGCCAACCGTTGGTCACGAGGGTCCCTTTGGCCAACACTTGGTCACAAGGGTCCATTGAGCCAACACTTGGTCATGAGGGTCCGTTTCTCCTACACTTGGTTATGAGGGTCCATTGCGCCAACACTTGGTCCCTCGGATCTATTTGGCCAACACTTGGTCATGAGTGTTTGTTGGGCCAACTATTGGTCATGAGGGTCCCTCTGGCCAACACATGATCATGAGGGTCCATTGGGCCAACCATTGGTCATGAGGGTCCATTTGGCTAACAATTGATCATGAGGGTTCATTGGGCCAACACTTGATCACAAGGGCCCGTTGGACCAACACTTGGTCGCGAGGGTCTGTCTAGCCAACACTTAGTCACAAGGGTTTTTCTAGCCAACACTTAGTCATGATGGTTCATTGGGCTAACACTTGGTCATGAGGATCCGTTGGGCCAACCATTGTTTTGGAGGATATATTTTTCCAACACTTCATCGTAAGGGTCCGTTGGGTCAATGCTTGGTCACGATGGTTTGTTTGGCCAATGCTTGGTCACGAGGGTCTATTGGGCCAACACTTGGTCACAAGAATTTTTTGGGCCAATACTTTGTGGTCACAAGGATTTGTATGGCCAACTGTTGGTCATGAGGGTCTATTTGGCCAACACTTGATCACAAGGGTCCATTGGGCCAACCATTGGTCATGAGGGTTTGTTTGGCCAACACTTGGTCACGAGGGTCCATTGGGCCAACACTTGGTCACAAGGGTCCTTTGAGCCTACAATTGGTCACGAGGGTCCATTAGGCCAACACTTGGTCACAAGGGTCCATTTGGCCAAAACTTGGTCATGAGGGTTTGTTGAGCCAACCATTGGTCACAAGGGTCTCTTTGGCGAACACTTGGTCATGAGGGTCTATTGGTCCAACACTTGGTCATGAGGGTCCTTTTGGCCAACACTTGGTCACAAGGTTTCTTGGGCCAACACTTGGTCCCGAGGGTCTGTTTGGCCAACACTTGGTCTCGAGGGTCCATTGGGCCAACACTTGTTCATGAGGGCTCATTAGGCCAACCATTGGTCACAAGGGTCTGTTTGGCTGATAATTAGTCACAAGGGTCTATTGGACCAACACTTGGTCATGAGGGCCTATTCGGCCAACACTTGGTCGTGGGGGTCCATCTAGCCAATGCTTGGTCACAAGGGTCCATCTGGCGAATGCTTGGTCATGAGAATCCGTTGAGCCAATAGTTGGTTATGAGGGTCCATTTTGTCAACACTTGGTCATGGGGGTCTGTTGGACCAATAGTTTGTCACGAGGGTTCATTTTTCCAACACTTGGTCGTGAGGGTCCGTTGGGCTAATGCTTGGTCACGAGGGTCCATTTGGCAAACGCTTGGTCACAAGGATCCATTGGGCCAACACTTGGTCACAAGGGTCCATTTGGCCAACACTTGGTGATCATGAGGATCCATTTGGCCAACACTTGGTATTCACGAGGGTCCATTGGGCCAACACTTGGTGGTCACGAGGGTCCATTGAGCCAACACTTGGTCACGAGGATCCCTTGGGCCAAACCTTGGTTGCGAGGAATAGTGCAGCAAATACTTGGTTGGTCCTAAGGATTTGTTTTACCTACATCTGGTCCAAAGAATCCATTAGTCGAGTGGTTGGTCCCGACGGGCTGTTTGGCAAACAGTTGATCCAAGGGTCCATTGTGCCAACACTTGGTCCCAAGGGTCCATTGGGTTAACCCTTGGTCTTGAGGGTCCATGTGGAAAACACTTGGTTGGTCCATAGGGTTTTTTTTGCCTATAGTTGATCCTAAGGATCTGTTAGGCAAGCAATTGGTCATGAGGATCCATTGGGTTGACTCTTTGGCTCCGAAGGGGGTCATTTTCTGGCCAATGCTAGAGAGCTTCATTGAGTTGGTCATGGGTGAAAGAGGCAACCTCATGGTCATCAATAGTGTTGCATGTAAAGAGTATCTATCGGTTGTTGTCTCCCACTCTGTGCAACCTTGTAGGCAGGGGACGTTCCCTACTAATGATGCAAATGAACAAAGTTCCCCACCCAGGTGAGGTTCCCGATCACGAGATCAAAAAACATATTCAGACTCCAAGGCTACCAACCAAGATTTGACCCGAAAGAAAGGGACTATGTATGCATGTGTGTGTGTAATGATACATGTACCCATGAAGGGGGACACACCCCTCTCTCAAAACAAATGCATGACTCCTATCCACCTACCATCACGAGATAATGATTTTGGTGGGATGAAACATGACCAGGCGTCTGTGGAGAAATAGTGAAAGAGAAGGCCTAAAGAAGAGGATGGGTGGGAGAGACTATGATCATGAATATCAATGATAAGGGGCCAAATCTTAGTGGATCATGAAAGCAAGGCCACTCTTCCACTTACAATACCCCATCATGTATTTAAGTCATCTGCAAAGGATTCTTTTTACCAACTGATTGAAATGAAACTGCATGGCCCCCAATGGCCCACTATGTAGGTAGGAACAACAGGTACCATCGACACATGCCAACAGGAGCAACGAAGCCATCCCTACTGCAAGTTACTTAGCAATCGACCAGGAAAGAGGCACTACCACTAGCATGGATTCTGACTTAGAGGTGTTCAGTCATAATCTGACACACGGTAGCTTTGTGTCATTGGCTTTTCAACCAAACACAATGGACAATTGTATGAATCAATGATTCCTCTCATACTAAGTTGAATTACTATTATGGCACACATCATCAGTAGGGTAAAACTAACTTGTCTCATGATGGTCTAAGCCCAACTCATATTTCCTATTGGTGGGTGAACAATCCAACACTTGGTGAATTCTACTTCACAATGATAGGAAGAGCTGACATCAAAGGATCAAAAAGCAACATCGCTATGAGCACTTGGCTACCAAAATCTAGTTATCCTTATGGTAACTTTTTTGACACCTCTAGCTTCAAATTTTAAAGATCTAAAGGATCAATAGGCATTCTTTCATGGTTTGTATTTGTACTGAAAATGAAAATCAAATGAGCTTTTACCCTTTTGTTCCACATGATATTTTTGTTCTCATTGAGCTCATCTTAGGACACCTGTGTTATCTTTTAATAGATGTTCCACCCTAGCCAAACTCCCCACCTGACTCTGTCTTCCACATAGATTGACGCATCGAGGCACATCATGGGTTGAAAAGTGAGGGCTGTGCCCCATTCCCAACCAATGAAGGAAGTAAAATAACATTAAAAGTAGTGTTATTTCACTTGTGCCATGAGTGTCTCCCACTTATTCTACACCTCTTAAGTCAAGTCACAAATTTAGACTAGAGTCAAGCTCAATAGGGTCTTCTTTCCTCATTGATTCTACTAAGCTCGTTCCTTTGGCTGTGGTTTCACTAGATAGTAGGTGGGGATAGTAGGAAGGGGCTCCCCCATCTCTTAGGATTTACTAACCCATGTCCAAGTGTTGTTCACATGGAACCTTTCTCCACATCGTTCTTCAAAGTTCTCATTTGAATATTTGCTACTACCACCAAGATCTGCACTAGGGGCCACTCCATCCATGCTTGTGCCCTAGGCTTCACAACAACCCTCGTGCCCTCCTACTCATCTGGGCCTAGTGCTTGCCCCGATGGCCGAGCATAGGTCGTGTGCTTAAGTGCCATCCATTTTCAGGGATAGTTGATTTGGCAGGTGAGTTGTTACATACTTAGAAGATTTTAACTTCCATGACCACCATCCTACTATCTTAATCAACCAAATCCCTTTGTGGGTTTTGGGTTAGCATGTAGTTAGGCACCATAGCTCGACTTTCAGTTCAACCTACATCGCTAGTTCTGCTTACCAAAAATGGCCTACTTGGAGCTCTCGATTCATTGACATGGCTCACCAAGGCAGTTGTGTCGTCTTAGCTATTTAAAGTTTGAGAATAGATTAAGGGCATTTTTCCCCAAATGCCTCTAATCATTTGCTTTACCTAATAAAACTTGAGAACATGAGCTCTAGCTATCCTAAAGAAAACTTTGGAGGGAACCAGCTACTAGATGGTTCAATTAGTCTTTCACCCCTATATCCAAGCCAGATGAATGATTTGCACATCAGTATCGCAAAGGGCCTTGACCAAAGTTTCCTCTAGCTTCACCCTGCTCAGGCATAGTTCACCATCTTTCAGGTCCCAGCAGACATGCTCTCACTTGAACCCTTCTCAACAAGAAAAAGGTCGGTGGATGATGCTCCATGCTTGCGCACGGATCTTGCCTTTCAACTTCCTTACACCATGTGGGTTTCCAAACCCAATGACTCGCACACATGTTAGAATCCTTAGTCCATGTTTCAAGATAGGTCGAATGGAAAGCCCATGAAATCCATGTCCCGAGCATGCAGGCACCGTAGGACCCACCCCTTGAAGGCTAACAAATGTTTATTCCTCTACACATAGTTGGATTTTTTGAATTATGTATGAATTTTTGCATTATAGCTTGCATATCCAACATTCATCATTGTTATTATCATTTCTAGTGTTTTTTCATGTCGGCCAATGAATTAGCATCATTTTATAATGTTTTCTTTTGGCATTCTAGCCTTCACCTGGGCACCTTGGGTTGGGATAATTAAATGAGTTATGTTTATACCATGTTCAATTTGGTAATTTATCAATTGTATGGATATTCTTGTATATGTATGCATCACTTTTTGCATATGAATTATAACAAGTGATCTATATAATTTTGTATAATTAGAGAATAGCCATAGCATCTTTAATTATTCAAAATTATGTACTAAGAGCTTTTGGATCACATATGATACACAACATTAAAAGTTAGCCCAAAAGAAATTTTATGTCATTTGATTCATATTTTCTTATGATTTACATTAGTAAACATGTGTTATGGTATTTTAACTTCACATTTACTAACATAAGCATGTTTTATTATGCAGTTATACAACTTGTAAGCTACTCTGATTTTAAATGTGACATTCTTGAATTAAAGGGTGATAATTATAAGATGCGGAAGGAGAGAATTCTTCTTCATTTAGGCTAGATGGACATTGATTATGCTATCCATAAGGATAAACCACTTGTTTTTATAGCAATCAGCCATCTAGATGATGTTGATAATTATGAAATGAGAGCGATCTAATCGCCTCTGTGTCATGTTCATAAAAATCAAGATCTTGGCTAGTATGCATGGTTCATTGGAATAGTATGACAATGTGTGCGTTTTGTTAAAGGTCATTGATGAACAAGTTGAGTCATCAGAAAAGGCATTGGCTAGCACCTTGTTAATGAAGTTCTCATCCATGAAGCTTACTAAAGTTCGTGGTGTGCGTGAGCACATCATGCAAATGAGGGATATAGCAACTCAACTCAAAACACTTGAGGTTAAAATATTAGAATCTTTCCTTGTGCACTACATCTTAAATATGCTCCCACCATAGTACAAACCCTTTAAGATTTCTTATAACACACATAAGGACAAATGGTCAATCAATGAACTAATGACCATGTATGTGCAAGAAGAGGGGAGACTTGCTATGGAAGCAAAAGAGAGTGTGCATTTGGCTACATAATGAAAGAATAAAGGACAAGCCAAAGGTAAGTGGAAGGTAAAATTGCTTGTACAAGCTGATTTAAAAAATAATCTAGATGTTTTTTTTTTTTTGCAAAAAGAAAGGACACATAAAGAAGGATTGTTCTAAATATCAAAAATGGCTTGAAAAGAAAGGGAGTCAACTCTCACTTGTTTGTTTTGAATTTAATATTGTTGATGTTGTTCATGACACATGGTGGATTAATTCTAGTTCTACAATCCATGTTACCAATTCCTTGTAGGGGGTGAAAAACCTAAGGAAGCTAGTGAAAAGTAAGTCATGCATCTATTTAGGTAACAAGATGTGTGCACATGTGGAGGCAATTGGAACATGCATTTTAGTTTTAAGTAGTGGTTTTGTTTTAGAATTGGAAAAGACATTTTATATTCCAAGTTTTTAAAGGAATTTAATTTCTATTTCAAGGCTTATAACATTGGGATTTTCCTTTAATTTTTTAGACACTATATTTAATTTATATTATAGATTTGAACTTATTGTAAATGGTACATTCATAGATGATCTATTCAAAATTAATTTATAAAATGAAACTTCTTATACTTCTATGCATGTTCATGTTGGCATTAAGAGGTGTTATGAATGAAAAATCCTCTATGTTGTAGCATCGTAGATTAGGACATATCTCTATTGAAAGAATAAAGAGATTAGTAAATGATGAAGTACTTAGTACTTTGGATTTTACTGACTTTGACACTTATGTGAACTGCATAAAGGGAAAGTAGACCAATATGTCAAAGAAAGGTGCCAAGTGGAGTTTAGACATATTAGAGATTATACATATAGGTATTTGTAGTCTAGATATGAATGTGTATGGTCAAAAATATTTCATTACCTTTATTAATGATTACTCATGATATATGTATCTCAACCTACTTCATAACAAGAGCAAAACTTTAGATGCCTTTAAGGTGTTTAAGGCTAAAGAAGAGAAACAATGAAATAAGCAAATAAATATAGTGATATCTAATAGAGGTGGTGAATACTATGGTAGATATACTGATGATGGACAAAAACCTAGTCCATTTGCTAAGTTTCTTCAAGAGCATGGGATTATTACCTAGTACACTATGCTTGGTTTTCTAGACTAGAATGGTGTGGCAAAAAAATGAAACCAAACATTATTGGACATGGTGTAGAGTATGATCAATGGATTCAAGCTTCCTAAGTCCTTATGGACCAAATCTCTCAAGAAAATAGTGTATATATTAAACCGAGTTCGAACAAAGGCTATCCTAAAGACATCATTTGAATTATGGAAAGGTTGGAAATCAAGTTTGTGACAGATACACATTTGGGGATGCTAGTGTGAAGTAAGAGTCTATAATCCACAAGAAAAGAAGCTAGAACCAAGGATCATAAGTGGATATTTTTTTGGATATGCTAAATGGTCTAAGGGATATAGATTTTATTACCCATCACATACTACTAGGTTTGTGGAATCAAGGAATGCTAAATTTCTTGAGAATGGCTTCATTTGTAGGAGTGGTAGATCTTGGAACATTGTTCCTGACATAGATCATACAAATGCTCAACCCACTATTTCAAATGATAGACTAATTGTTATGCACAATACACCTAATGCACAAATACGTATTGAACAACAACTAGTCATTGAAGTACCACAAACTACTGATTAAGAAGTAGTAAATCTAGCTAAATGACAAGTACCAGAACCTATTGAACATCATGATCCTCAAGAGAATGATGAATCAAGATTAAGAAGATTTACTAGAGTAAGGTAATCAGTGATTCTTAGTGACTATATGATGTATCTACAGGAGCCTGACTACAGCATAGGAGCTGAAAATGATCCTGAAACATTTTCACAAACCATGAGTTGTAAGGAGTCTAACTTGTGATATGATGCCATGAAAGATAAAATGAACTCTATGTTATCTAATAGAGTCTAGGGTCTTCTCAAGTTTCCTTATGGTGTAAAAACCATTGGATGCAAATGGGTCTTCAAGACTAAGAAAAACTCATTGGACAACATTGAAAGATATAATGCTAAATTTGTTGCTAAATGGTTCACTCAAAAAGAGGGAATAGATTACAAGGAGACCTTTCCTCCTATATCTAAGAAGGACTCCCTTCATGTTATCATGACATTGGTTTTCCATTTTGATCTTGAATTACATCAAATGGATGTGAAAACAACATCCTTAATGGTGATCTAGAGGAAGAGGTTTATATGAGACAACCTAAAGGATTTTTCTCTACTGATGGTGAGCAATTGATATGCAAGTTCAAGAAATCCATGTATGGATTGAAATAGGCTTTCCGTTAATAGTACTTAACATTTCATGATATAATCACTTTATTTGGTTTTGAAGAAAACATCATGGATCAATGTATATACCAAAATGTTAGTGGGAGAAAAATCTATTTCCTTGTTCTATATGTAGATGATATCCTTCTTGAAACCAATAATAGTGGATTTCTATATGAGGTAAAACATTTTCTTTCTAAGAATTTCAACATGAAGGATATGGGTGAGGCATCTATCATTGGCATAAAGAACCATAGGAATAGATCTAGATGTATTTTGGACTATTGCAGGAAACCTATATTAATAAAGTTTTAGAGACGTTTCGAATAAAAGATTGTTCACCAAGTATAGCACCCATTGTGAAGGATGACAGGTTCAATTTGAACCAATGCCCTAGGAATGATTTGGAGAAAAGTCAAATGGGCAACATTCCATATGCTTCAACTATTGGAAGCCTTATGTATGCTCAGGTTTGCATAAAACTTGACATTACATTTGCTATGGGAATGTTGGGTAGATATCATAGTAATCTAGGTATTAACCACTGAAGGGCTACAAAGAAAGTGATGAGGTACCTTCAAGATAAAAAAGACTACATGCTTATGTATAAACAAATTAACTTCTTGGAGGTGACTGCCTACTTCAACTTAGACTTTGCTAGCTGTGTTGATTCACAAAAATCAACATCTAGTTATGTTTTTATGCTAGCTGGAGGAGCTATATCCTGGAGGAGTGGAAAGCAAACTTTGGTTGCTATTTCCACCATGGAGGCATAGTTTGTTTCTTGTTTTGAGGCTAATTCACATGGTGTATGGCTAAAGAATTTCATATTAGGGCTTAGAATTGTGGATTCTATATCTAGGCCATTAAGAATCTTTTGTGACAATTCAACTACTATCTTTATGGCTAAGAATAATAAGAGTCATAGTCTTAGTAAACACATTGACATCAAGTACTTAGCCATAAGGGAATGCATTAAGGAAAAAAAGTGATCATTGTGCATATAAGCACTGAATTAATAATAGATGATCCTTTCACAAAAGAAATGCCACCAAGTCATTTAAGGATCATGTAGTTTAGATAGGACTTGGATTCATAATTTATTTTTTTGCACATACAACTTATAGTCTTAATGAAAATTTTATTTATTTGTGCTATTTTTTTCATATAGTTTGGACATATAGTTATTAGAGAAGGACCTAAAATGAACATTGGGTTTATTCATAAAGTTAAGTTATCATATAAGGAATTATTTTTGAAAGATTATGCATTGTAATACATAGAAGATAATATTCATATTAAGAGGAACTATCACCATGATTCATGTATTTATTTTTTGAACTTTAAACCTAATTAAATATGGAGACCAAGTGGGAGATTGTACCATGTGTTACCTACTAACACATTTTATGGGTTAGTTAATGTATGAAAGTGGCCACCATGTCCACTAACGTGTTTTATGGGTTAATTAATGCATAAAAGTGGCAACCATGCACACTAACGCATTATTATGGGTTAGTTAATACATGAAAGTGGCCACCATACCCACTATCATATTTTTATGTGTTGGTTAATATCTCAAGGTGGTCTCCATATCTGGTAATGCATTTTTTATGCATTGGCATTGGGTCTCTTATGTTAACCAATTCCATGGCATATAAATTTGTCCTTGATGAGAGAACAAAAGCACCATGAATCACAATAAGATTGTAGTCCCTTTCACAAATGCTTAAAGATTGCATACATCATCATTGTAGAGTGCCCATGTGAAAGAAGAATCAAAATGTCAAATATAATCTGAGGCATCAATGGCTGAAGGTCAGTTCCATTTACTCAAGAATTATGCATTTCTAGTTATTTATACATGTGAATTTCTTGTGCCATTTGCTTCCACATTCTATAGTTTGATTACTTGTGCCATCTAATTTTTTGCACAATTATTTTCTTACATTGAATGCATAAGTCGCACTTTTTCTAAGACTTGTTTTAAATAGCAAGACAAAAATCCCTACCCTAGCTTTGCCGTCTACACTTCTCGTGCTCGAAATCATCAGGAGTGAACTCCGCAATAAGCTGCTTCACGAGACTATCGGCATTCATGTCGAGGCCCTTCTTCTCACTAAAAATGCCCTTCCTAAGTGATGATGTGGATGTGAACATGGAACAGACCTTGTGCTGTCCATTCATGACCACCACCACGGCGAGCTCGGTAGCTTTCTTGGACGACCCTGGCGCTTCCTTTTTCTTATTCTTGTTCTCAGACTGCAACTTCCATTTCTTCATCCGTGTGGCCAATTTCTTGATACGTTTTCATTGTCAAAGTTGGAGGAAGAGATTTCGTGGCTGTGTGCATTCTCCCAGTCATCCTCCTTGCTGTCTTTGGTGTAGCCATGTCTAGCGTCATCAACGTTGAAATCGCGAGCCTTCGTGCAATGATGCGCAACAAGGTCATGGTACGCCTCTTCTGTAATAGTGTCGTAGATCTCATCATTGAGTTTAACCTTGAATGCATCTAGTCTACGATTGTCGTGCTCTCTCAGAGCACGAACCTACTCCAGTGTCATAGATCTGCCGTCGTTGTTCCCTACAGCTACCCTACGCTGGCTGTCCTTTGCCATTGCTGCAACCTCTCTCTCTCTCTGTGCTTGTGAGAAAAACCCTGGAGTTTTGGTTCATTTGATATTTGGTGCCATTTCATCATTTGCCACAAAAATCGGATGTTGCGCTTTGTATATGTGTTTAAACATCGATGCCTTTTTTATTTTTTGTTTTATCGTTTGCTTACTCGTGTCTTTAACAGACTTAATCATCCATTGGAATGAGTGGATTATGATAGACTTTCTGAAAATATGCATGCTTAAAATGAGATACACAAGCTTTTTTAGGCCTGCCACTCCGGAGATGAATAAGCTTTGAGGATTCGAATTTGAGACAATTTGGTTATAGTTACCCTATAAGATATACCGTTATATATAAAGTACCAAGAATATAAAGAATAGGACATCGTTGAATTTTAGTAAGCAAAATAATATTCATAGCACATCATAAGCTTAATATTGAATAGAGAACACTAAAAATAACATGGACAAAAATCTTTTCAATTATGAGAATGTCTTCTAAAGTTACAATTTTATAGTTAATAAAGGATCATCACCCAAAGCCACAATGCTCATCTTGCTAGGCAAGGTTCCAAGAGGTTTAGTAGATGAGAAAAGGCCTAACTTCTTAAAGTAGGAATGCCCAAGCTCAAACCCAAGTCTTTGACTTTAGAAATAGGCACCTTACCATCACTCCAAAGTGACATTCTCTACAAACTTATAGTTAATATTAAAAAAAAAAATCAAAGAGGGGAAATCTAGTTATTAGTTGGGATGAAGGCATTTATCCTAACAATATTTACATGACTTTCTATTTGTGTTTGAAGTTAAAATAGCAACAAGACTTGAGGTAGCAATAGAAAGTTGTAAAATGAAATATCAAATAACTTGACAAAACATGAAACTTTAGAAAATTCTTAAAATTAGATATCAAAATTTGAAGTCTACTTACAAATGATCAACAATACATGCTTATGTATTGCACCATTAAAGCATTACCTAGTTCAACATGCAAGAGAGAGAGAGAGAGAGAGAGAGAGAGAGAATAATATCTAGCATGAAGAACTTGACTATCATGTTTTTGCTTCACATCATTGAATTGTGAAGAAAAGCTTCAATTATGAGGTAGATAACTTAAAATTTGAATGAACACATATCATGATGTAAAATCAACAACTAATGATCCATATACATAATAAAAAATAGTAAAATAATATGTCTTAGTTGTATCAACAATACTAGAAGAATGTATTGTAAAGTTGTGCTTACCAACTTCTAAATTTGTTATTAATAGTGAGTGTCCCCTATGCCCATCTATACAAATCATAAGCATTCACAAGTGACATAATTGTATTACATGGAATGGACTAGTGGAGTATCTAGATCATTTAATGTGATTGAATATCACTATCTTCTCAATTATACTCATGTGGCCTTTGGAATGCATGGGTAAATATAACTATGAAATATAATATAGATGTTTTGGTAGCCATACTAAAATTATTAATAAAATACAGAAAATTACTAATTAATCTAATAGATGATAACATGAAATCTAGTCTAGCCTAAGTGATGAGCATCCATTCTGATGAATCACAGTTTGTCAGGCCCTTATATCAGGTACACAATATCGTGGCCTAGATACGATATCGTATATGTGATATCATGATTCCTATGTTAGCTTATAAATACAACAATTAGGCACATAGTTGATAGTTTTTAGGGAGTTCTTTTCTTTTTAGTTCTTTTGGCAGTTTAGTTTTTAGTTTTTAGTTTCTTTCTTTCAACCTAGTAATTCCTAGTTGATGAGTGGCGAGGTACCCCTACACTCAACCATATGAATACGAGTGTGCACGCACGATCCGGTCAAACTCCGCAGACTAAATGCCTTAACACCACAAGAAACACTTGGGGTTAATCGTTCGTTGTCTTCCCAGGCTTGCTTGTAAGTGTCACTGTGTATGGTTAAGCAAGTCTGAGGTATGTGATTTTTTTGGTATTTTTCGGTTTATCTTCTATGCTATCTGAGGAAAGGGTTGAGAAACTAAGCTAACTCTAACTAATGTCCTAAGTCTAAATTAACTAGCGTCAGCATCCGTTCCCACTTACCGGACACACCCTGAACTATGCAACTGTGGCTTACCAACGCTAATCGTTACTGGGATCACCACACGTAACGCAAGTGCTCGAAGTGGTCGTACTGAGGCATCTATTTAGCTTAAGTGTGATAAGCAGCCGATTCCTTAGCTAACCGTACACACCCGTGGGTGCTCATAACTATGTCGTACTTATCACACGTTCTAGCCTAGCAATGAGCAGCTGATTCCTTGACTAGCCGTACACATTGGACTACCAGTAGGATTACCAAGCGCAGAATCCTGGAATACGCTACTAGGTTACCAAGCAGCCAATGCTCGTAATCAAGTCGTACTTGAACGCACTAGGAAAGCAGTAAATGAAAGCAATAAATGAAACCACGTGCTGCAAGGTTTATCCAAACAAGTTCTTCTTTATTGCCGTACACAACTTGGGTTCAGGTTACAAGCTGCTAGAATAAAGAGCCGTTCACTCTAGGACTCCTACTGCGGGCACATGGGAAAAATTCTAACTCTGGAGTGATCAATCTGCCAGAGCTTCGCTACTTCTAACCAGGATTTTGAAAAACGAAGGGAGTGCCGCCTCTTATTTATAGATATGGCGGCAGACCGCGATATCACGTACGCGATAACACAGGGGAAGACACGATATCACATACACGATATCGTGGCTCAGTGCATGTCGCGGCTCATCATACCCCCATGACTAAATGAAAACTCGGCCTTGAGTTCCTTACAATGATATCATGTAGGAATGGGATTATTAGGGGAAATGGAACTAATGGGGTGACATGTGAACGGTCTTTATTACAAGACTTGACAAAAACTGGTGTTCATGAAAACAAGGGTGAACACCTTATTACAATGACTTCAAGCCCCACTTGGCAGCTGAGAGAAAAGAGGACAGAGAATAGAAGAGAAGAAGAGAGAAGAGTCTTGTTTCTGCCAACGCCTAGATTGCACCTTCCGTTGTCCATCCGTAAGCTCATTATCGATCCTGCTCCTTGCATAGCTGCTTCAGTGCGGCTCCCTTTCAAGTGTTTGCGCCAGATCCATTCTATTGTTGTATGATTGCCATCTGCACCCACAACACAATCATATATTAGCAAGGGTAATTGAATCATTAAGTAAATCATACCTTGCTTCGGTTTGGGTTCCTTGGCTAAGTTGTGTTATGGCTAATATGGATCCGGGAAAATGTAGATGATGGCTACCGAAGGTGTAGGGGTTAGGAAGAAAAACGAAAAAATTCGGGGCTTAGGATAAAAATCGAAAAATCAGGCCCCGTACCCCCATGACTAATCGCGAACCTCCGGTAGCGTTAGAATGGAGAAAGAAAAGGCGTAGGAAAGATAGGTAAAAAGGGACAACTATGGTATCGGTGAAGGGGATGTCATGATGGGAATGAACAAAAATGTTAATTAATTGCAAAAATGTTTAAGGAAAAGAAGTTAACTAATGTTCCAAATAGGAATGTCAGTGGGTCCTCCCCAAAGCAGGCTCATGCCCTGAATGCCCTGACAATCTCACATTCAAAGAGTCCGTGGGCTCTGGAAAAGTCCTTTGGAACAAGAGTTAAAGTCTTAACCGTAAGAATTTACCAAAAAGAAAACAAAGCATCAACCAAAGTATATACGATGATACAACCGACAATGAGGTGAACAATGGAGAGAAGGATGGGAAGAAGAGAAGTCGAATGGAATCCCAAGAACAAGGTGGTGTACAGCCCCTTGTGTGTTTTATGATTAATGTGACGTGGCGAATCTCATTCCAACTCGGGCTCAAACCAACCACTTCCAGTGAATCCACATCAATGCATGTGGTTAACCCATCCACTTGGAGAACAAGGATGTGTCTTCGAAAAGCCACCACCATTCCAAAGAAACAAAGGAGAGAATGTGAAGCAAGAGGGGCTTTAGTTAGAGGGAACACTTTGGTTCGATAACCAGTGCTGGCAGTCCAAATTTTATTCCGTCTAAGGGGTGTGCTTTGAAGCCTCACTTTTGTTTTTTGCTTTCTTTTTTCTTCTTTTCTCTTCTCTCTTTTTTTTTGTGTTTTGTGTTTTTATGCGTGGGGACCACACCATGCAAAGACTTCTTATATTTATTGTCTCAGCTTCCGATTATTGGGTAACATCGGAACGACAAGAAAACCCAAGAAGAAAACATCCAAGCACCCAAGTGAATGACCAACACAAAAACATCAAGTTCCCTTGAAGTCACACCCTTTGCAATCCTTGAGTCCTTTCTTATTTTGAGAAATGCCCAGTCACCTGTTCATTGAAGTTCTTATTAAAAGGGAACTTTACATTTCCAAGCCAAGGGAAACCATAGACTTGATGGATGGATGGATGAAGTGATCTCATTGCCTGCCATATCAAAAGAACATACCTTAGTATCAACAATGTAACTTAAAGGTAAAAACCAAACATGAGCAATCAATGAAAAACAATTCATCCCATCGGCCCGAACGCTTATTAGGTGACGAACTTACATGATGGATGACACACCTACACACAAAAAAATAGAAAAGGTATAACGATGTTGTAAAAAAAAAACAAGAAAAGTTAAAGAAATTTGTAAAACAAAAATGTGTAAAACAAAAACGTTGTAAAATAAAACCATGTAAAATAAAAACATGTAAAACAAAAACGGTGCCAATGATGAGTGGCGAGGTACCCCTACACTCAACCATACGAATACGAGCATGCACGCGCGATCCGGTTGAACTCCGCAAACTAAATGCCTTAACACCATAAGAAACACTTGGGGTTAATCATTCGTTGTCTTCCCAGGCTTGCTTGTAAGTGTCACGGTGTATGGTTAAGCAAGTTTGAGGTATGTGATTTTTTTGGTATTTTTTGGTTTATCTTCTATGCTATCAGAGGAAAGGGTTGAGAAACTAAGCTAACTCTAACTAATGTCCTAAGTCTAAATTAACTAGCGTCAGCATCCGTTCCCACTTACCGGACACACCCTGAACTATGCAACTGTGGCTTACCAAACGCTAATCGTTACTAGGATCACCACACGTAACGCAAGTGCTCGAAGTGGTCGTACTGAGGCACTTATTTAGCTTAAGTGTGATAAGCAGCTGATTCCTTAGCTAACCGTACACACCCGTGGGTGCTCGTAACTAAGTTGTACTTATCACACGTTCTAGCCTAGCAATGAGTAGCCGATTCATTGACTAGCCGTACACATTGGACTACCACTGGGATTACCAAGTGTAGAATCTTGGAATGCACTACTGGGTTACCAAGAAGCCAATGCTTGTAATCAAGTTGTACTCATGCGTTGCGACAAGCAGCCGATTCCTTAACTAGCCGTACACGTCCGTAGATGCTTGTAATCAAGTCATACTTGTGCACACTAGAAAAGCAGTAAATAAACAATAATAAAACCATGTATTGCAAGGTTTATCCAATCAAGTTCATCTTTATTGCTGTACACAACTTGGGTTTAGGTTACAAGCTACTCCAATAAAGAGCCGTTCACTCAAGGACTCCTACTGCGGGCACATGGGAAAAATTCTAACTCTGGAGTGATCAATCTGCCAGAGCTTCGCTACTTCTAGCCAGGATTTTAAAAAATGAAGGGAGTGCCACCTCTTATTTATAGATATGGCGGCGGACCGCGATATCGCGTACGCAATATCGCAGGGGAAGACACGATATCGCGGCGACCGCGATATCGCGGTGACTGCGATATCGCGTACACGATATCGCGGCTCAGTGCATGTCGCGTCTCATCACTAGTGCATGCCCGTAGTGTGACGTTTGTAATTGCATGACACATTTCTTTGAGTGTGACATACTTAGACATGTGTATGAACAACAATAAAGATCGAGATTACTTTTATCATTGCAACATTCACTTAGATTAATTTTTGTTGTTTTAATTAGTTAATGCCTTCTTTAGTTAACAGTTTAGTTTATTGTTATTTACTTTTCCTTTCATTAAGCAAAATGTGTACACCTTAATCACGAGTGTTTAAGTGCAAATACTTGGCACACCTAGAAATAATCCCATGAAGTCCAAGATTTGTATAGATGGTTAAGGATGGATACCATCGCAATAGGTTAATTTAGGTTTTTCTTCCATTATTAGTTTAATCAATTTATCTTTTCTATTATTAGGAGTAACGTAAAATTAGGACAACATCATATTCCTCACTCTAGAATAAACCATACATGACAAAGCTACTACTAATCCAAGTGGGAAGATAATGAACTACGATCAATGTATAACTATCTAGGTGCCACAACTACTCCATCCATGGAGTTTGACTAGATCGCATGTACACAATCATATTTGTATGGTTGAGTGTAGGGTTGCCTCGTCGCTCATCATTGGCACTGTTGCCAAGGATGGTGCTAGTTATCTAGATTAGTTATATTACATAATATCACTGTAAAATGGTATTAACGATATATCTTTTGAGAAGTATTCAAACACACATCAAAAATCAACAACAATGTCTCACTCATGTGGAAATGATTATGAATCGTATAACACACCTATTCATTGGAGAACTAACGAAATATACAGTGAAGAATATTGGAGTGATCCACCTTATGAAGAAGTTTTTCATGACCATAGCCACCCTAATGACACTCAAAGACTACATTCACCTAAGGTAGATAATCTTGAAGAAGATGACATCAGTCCTAAACTAGGGGAGGCCTCAAGGCCTAAGACCTTCTTGGTACTTAGAAACAATAAACCAAGGGACCTTGAGGAACATTATAGAAGCCATGGCTATCCTACTAGTTCCTCCTTTTCATCTTTCCCGTCAACTTCAACATCTAATTCTAACAAAGATGAACGTAGATATAGAGATAGAGCTCCATAAAAGGGTTGTAATAAAAGCAAAAATCAAACCCATAGACACACTCAAGGTTATTAATGTGAATACAAGCCCCATCGTCACCATTTATCAAATAGAGATTTTAATCATAGCTTGTCTAATGATAATAAACCCCTATTAGTCTCTAAAAGCCTAATGCACATCACAGAGGTCATTAAGATATCTCATAGGCATCACAAGAAGAGTTGACTACCTAAGCTTGACCTAAAATATATTTTAGAATTTGCAAGAGGCTATGATTTAGATCCGCAACATCATTTACAAGCCTTCCATGATGCTTGTGTGCTTAACAATGTGGATAGTAAATGGTAAAAACTTAAGCTCTTTCCTAGGACACTAATCAATAAAGTTGAAGTGGTATAGATCATTGGAACCAAATTCAATCAGACAATGCTTAACCATGCTAGAACTTTTTAATAAAAGATACTAGACCTATGTGAAAGTGTTTACCTTGAGGAGACAAATCCAAAGATGGAAACAAGAATAACAGGAACCCTTAGACATGGCCCTATAGGGGGAGAATAAATAGCTTGCTGCTGAAAACCTCTGATTGACAGTAATTGAGAAATAGAAAAATGTTCTCAAAGAAAGTTTTAAATAGATGCAGGAACAATTAGAATAGGTCACGAAGATATGAATTGCTTGGCTAAGAAAAATAGAACCCTTTCTATGGAGGAGGTCCACACCATCTCTCAAAAGATGGCAATAGAAATTAGTGCATGGCATAATGAGGCCAAAAAGCATGACAAGTTGAAAGAGCACTTTCGTGATCAAGTGGGGATGTACAAAGAAATAATTAAAAAGGAGATCTGTATGGCTAAGACTCACAGTAACTCTTTCAGTGCTCAACACACTGACTGGAAAGCCATATTGGATACATATGTTGTCATCCACCAAGTGGAACTGAAAAGATGGAACCTGCAAATTCAAGACTTAATGAAGTAGATGGAGTTGCAAATATGTGATATGCCAACTTAGCCATGTTAATAGAAAATCACCCAAGAAATGAGCTTGAGAAACAAGTAGCTTCCACTTACGCTAACTATGAGATAGAGTTTGCTAAACATAAGAAAACATTGCAAAAATTATAAGTTGCAAACTTTGAATTAGAAGTGGTCAAAGAAAGCTACCATGATCAAAGAGATGTAGCAGAAAATTTGTCTTCATGACTGATAGATTACCATGAATTATGAGATAAAGAAAGAGCCTATGAGGAGGAACGATGGTAGTTTGCTTCATGGTATGTCAAAGTGAATAAGATGTTTCCATAGCTTTCATGTCTATGGAAGGTGCCAGCTCCATTAAACATTAGGACATCAACATGGATTGTGCATGATCCTCGAATGGAAGAAGAGAAACTACAAGTGCTTCTCACATGTCAGCAATATCAAAAGCCTATAGTACTAGACAAAGGGAAAGCACCAATGGAGGAGCCACCACCTCCAGGAACCACATGAGTTTGAACATTTTGTATTTTGCATTTTATATCCAAGTTTTGTGTTTTCCATATTGTGGCATAATTAGTTAGTAGTAGTCAATAATTCCATACTATCATGATGTTTTGTAAGTGGCTTGTTTCTCATTGTATTAACTCAAGGATGAATTTTTATTTAGTCATGGGGGTATGATGAATCACAGTTTACCAAGCCTCGATATTGTGTACACAATATTAGGTATGCAATATAGCAGCCTGGATACGATATCATATACGTGATATTGTGATTCTTGTGTTAGCCTATAAATACAAAACTTAGGCACATAGTTGATAGTTTTTAGGGAATTTTTTTTCTTTTTAGTTCTTTTGGTAGTTTAGTTTTTAGTTTTTAGTTTCTTTTTTCAAGCTAGTTATTCCCAATGCATGCCTATAGTGCAATGTTTGTAATTGCATGACACCTTTAATTGAGTGTGATGTACTTGGACACATGCATGATTGACAATAAAGATCGAGATTACTTTCATCATTGCAACATTCACTTAGATTAATTTTTGTTTTTTTAATTATTTAATGCCTTCTTTAGTTAAAATTTTTATTTATTGTTGTTTACTTTTCTTGTAATTAAGCAGAATGTGTATGCCTTAATCATGAGTGTTTAAGTGTGAATTCTTGGTATGCCCGATAGTAATCCCACAAGGTCCAAGATGTGTATAGATGGTTAAAGATGAATACCATTGTCATAGGCTAATTTAGGTTTTGCTTCCATTATTAGTTCAATCCATTTATCTTTTCTATTATTAGGAGCAAGGTAGAATTAGGACAACATCATATGCCTCACTCTAGACTAAACCATATGTGACAAAGCTACTACTAGTCCAAGTGGAAAGCTAGCAAACTATGATCAACGTATAACTATCTAGGTGCCACAACTAGTTCATTTGCAGAGTTCAAAGCTACTACACGCTCATATTTGTATGGTTGAGTGTAGGGGTACCTCACCACTCGTCACATTCTAAACTTATCACACACAACTTAAACTCACACCATCATTTTTGAGTTACCAAGTATGCATTGTTAAGTGTACCAACTATCAATATTGCAGGAATTACCAAATAGTAAAAGTTTATGCTCAAATTTGATCATATTCATTCTGCATATTAATCTTGTGTTTAATAATTAAAATATTAGCTAAATACATAAAGAACCATGATAATAGAAGTGAATTACAATTAAGAAAGTATTAAACCATGTCAAATTTTTGTAATAAAAGTAAATTAATCTTAATCTTTTTATCATCATGAAATTATGTCCAAGTGTAAGACCACCTGAATAAGACTTCATCAATTAACTCAAATTCACACTATTGGCATTGTTGACTATTCCTAACTCCTACAATTTCAATCTAAAAGATATTCACTAGACCAATGACCAAACAATGCATAAACATGACAGGTGAACCGTATTTATAAACATTTTTTTACAGTTGCATCAACATAGACTTAGCATTGGCTTAGTTGGCAAAGCTATATCAATGCATCAATGTTAACTAAGCCATTCTGAAAGTGTAATTTTATTATTCATCATATCCCAATGACTAAATAAAAACCTATTCTTAAGTTATGCATAATGGATGAAATGTAATTACAAAAATTTATACGGTGACTTAGATAGAATAGATTGTTATTACAAAAACTTAAGTGTTGCATCATAAAATTTATTTGAGTGAATGTATTACAAATTGATAAAATGATAAAAAGACTAGACCAACATCAAAGTTTACAAAAAATTGCATAAGTCTTTGAAGATCAATTGATGATAAGTTTTCATGTTATTTCAATTAATGACAATTATTCTCTTGGTAGCTTTTCTAATGGCTCCTTTCTTATCTTGCGAAACTTTTGAAGGATAGACCAAAATTTCTCATCATTGATCCATGGGTTTCTAAGTATGGAACATGTAATGTTCAAGCTCTAATTATTTTATCTACTACTTTCCCACAGTCATGTCCTCCTATTAACCTCTTCTTCTTACCTTGCAAGAGATCTTCTACTTGCTAAATTATTTTAGTATCATATGCAAACACCAAAGAATGAATGTTAGTTTTGATAAATTTCCTTTAGTGTTTAACTCTTTTCAAATTTTTTTTAGCTCATAATCTTAACAATTTGGTATTTATACTCAAGGTGATTATGTAATAACATTCATAAGTCTCTAGGGTAACTAAAATCATTAAGTTTTAATTATTTTTTCTATAATTTATGTTAATGTTTGAAAATGAGGTATTTGAAAATTTTTTAAAAATAACATCATTCACCACCACAATGGAGAGCTCACAAGTTTTTGAATGATTAAAATTAAAGGTATTATTTTTAAGATATAAAAAATGCATCAAAATATTGAAAATCATAGGGACTAGACATTTTAAGTTATGAAATGGAAAATTTGAAGGAAACTTTAACATGTAAACATTAAAAATTAATCAAATTTGATGAGAATTAGTTCAAAAATCATGCATGAATTTAGAAAAGTTACATACAATTTCATTGAATTTTTTTTAGTATCATCTGCAAACACCAAAGAATGAATGTTAGTTTTGATAAATTTCCTTTAGTGTTTAACTCTTTTCAAATTCTTGGTTAGCTCAAAATTTTAACAATTTGATGTTTAGAGTCAAAGTGATTATGAAATAACATTCATAAGACTCTAGGGTAACTTGAATTGTTAAGTTTTAATTATTTTTTCTATAATTTATGTTAATATTTGAAAATGAGGTATTTGAAAATTTTTCAAAAATCACATCATTCACTACCACAATGGAGAGCTCACATGTTTTTGAATGGGTAAAATTAAAGGTATGGTTCATAAGATATAAAAAATGCATTAAAATATTGAAAATCATAAGGGCTAGACATTTTAAGTTTTGAAATGGCCAAGAAATGGAAAATTTGAAGAAAATTTTAGTATATAAACATTAAAAATTAATCAAAACTGATGATATGTAGTTCAAAAATCATGCATGACTTTAGAAAAGTTACATATGATGTCATTGAAGGTGCAAGGTTGATTCAAATACATGATTAGAAAAAGTTATGTAAGTGGATCCTTCCTAGAGCAATCACCTACCCATAATACTTTTGAATAATCACTTTGATAGAACATGATATTATTCTTGTGAGCCAAGGGAAGTTTTTGCATGAGAAAGTCGCTTAGTGGTTTGTTGATTTTTGGGGCTTTTGGTGGAGCTTTTGCAACAAATATTTTTTTATGAGGAATAATCTAAAGATGGAAAATGTTAATGTATCTCAAACTATAAAGAATATTAAGAATTTTGAAGCTTTTGATTTTATTTCACTTGATGATTTATATGAATCATATCAAAATATATCACTTCCCAATACATATTTCTACAAATTATTAGATTTGTTCACACAAATAAGAGTTTTACACTAGTGATTTAGGCTATCCTTGAATGCTATTAATGAGTGGGTAGAGGATTCCAACACTCAACCATACAAGTCACAAGTGTTCACGTGCAACTAGATTATAATATATGGATGGATAATGTAACTCTACTAGTGAGTTGATAGTAAGTTCATGATTGTTGTCTTCCCACTTAGAGTAAGAAAGGTGTAAAATGTATGGTTTAACTCTTAATTAGATATATGATAAACTAATTTTGGTAGGATTTAAGTATTCTAAGTGTAAACATAGTGAAAGTAAATGGAATTTCTATCTCCAAGTACAACAAAAATGTAAAGCTATTCTAGAATATGGTAATAAGTATATGTTTATGGTTTTTCATACACATTATGGATTGATGTAATTATTATTGGGATTACCAATTAACTTTAATACTAAGAAAATCAATCAAATTCACTACTATATTATCAAATAATTATACTTTACAATAAAAACTATTCATGCTATTGCTGGCTTACCAGTGAACATTGAAATAGCAAATGACTTAGGAGATGTAAATGACATAGTAAAAGTAAAAAACATGGAAAAGTAACTATATTATATGTGAGATGCTACAATGATGAAGAATAATCTTGATATTTATTATCATTTATGAATTTTGTTCAAGAATAATCCACCTAAATAAAGACTTTGTATAACTATTGATGAAGCATATTTTCATCTGGTCAGAGCCTCAACATTGGGCATCTGAAATTGGAGCCTAGATGCGATGTCAAGTATATGATGTCACGAGATATACTCTAGCCTATAAATATAGTGCTTGGGCATACAATTTTCAATCATTTTTTGATAGGTTTCAATTAGAGTAGCAAATCTCTTATAGTTTATTTTCTCTAGAGTTAGAATATTTTCTGAGTACCCATAGCAGGAGTCTAAGTGTGTACAAATATTTGTTTGAACACTGATGTACCTGAGCATAGTAGTGTGATGGGAATAAAAATGAACTCTTTAGATAATCCTTACAACACTGAGAATAGATTAATATTTCTTTTAATGCATTTTACTTTAATCCATTTAAACTGAGCAATTTATTTCCAGTTGTTAATGAACACAAGCACAACCACTTTGAGCATACATATAATGCTTGGTAACCCAGCAACGCTTAACGTTTGGTAGCCCAACAACACTATATGTGTTCAAGATGTGTTTAGAAAAGTGGGATGAGTACTTGTGTTAGGCTAGTTAGGTAGTAAATAAATTAGATCTTAAATTACTCTACCTTTCATTATTGTTGTAGGCGATTAAACTTATAGAACATAAAATGAGAAAAATCATGTATGTCAATTGCACTTAAACCATACCCTTAAGCCTCACAAGTATAGTTGGGAAGACAACGAATTTTCTAAATGCCCATTTCACTTCCTAGAGGAACTAGTGCACTGGAGAACTATAGGTCCACATAATTTGACTAAATTTTGCATAAATGCCTTAGTGATTCATATGGTTGGGCGTAGGGGTACCTCACTACTCATCATTGACATCATTGTTGGGGACCTTTTGGTTATTTTGTGCACTATCTAGGACCTAGTGAAATTATTTAAATCATTGAAATGAACCTTAGAGTCATATCATATTTTACAATTACTACAAAAAAGCTAAAAGCACGTTACATTTTTGTCATCTAATCAAAAATGTCTTCTTCTCACAGGAGTGCTTCTTCATGAAAGTCTGATGAAGCTCATCAGATAGTGCCTTAATAATATTGAGTTATATATGCTAATCTTGATGAGTATCTACCAAATTTCACCTTCATGCTACATTAGGATGAACAGTTATAGTGGTGTGACATGGAGGGAAACATTATGTTGCCATTTGATCGATCCATTCTTGCAATGCTCCACCAAATTCTTATACAATGGGATCTTTAAGAACATCATGCTAAATATGTTGTCTAAGATATTGATGTTAGGGATTATTATCCCATTGAAGCACAACATCTATAGGTTTGATAGTTAGAACAATATTACGTATCTATGAAGGGAAAAAGATTTAATGATTCTCCATTCCTATTGTACCAACAAGATGGTGGAGAATCCATCTCTAGGGGTTTTCCATTCAGTGAAACTCCTCTCTTTCAATTTAGTGAAGTAGGTCAAAACTTAAACTTGCAATTCACGATTTACAATTCTGGTTCTTGTAAGAATGGATCCAATGATAAAGAAGGATCTAGAGGAGCAATTCAAGGCAAGGATGTAGACAACAAGCATGATCATGATCATGGTCATGATTGCTGAAGAGGTGGTAGAAAGGACTATGATGATGCTAGTCCTCATTCCTCTTCTCCTTTATTGTTATCTTCTTCTTCTTGTAGCTCTAACCATGATCGTAAAAGGTGAGATTGTGATGGAGGTGACCAAAATGACCAACGGGATCGAAATGAATGAAGGGATTATCAAGAAAGGAAAGATCTAGGGCATAGACATTCAAGAGAGGCACATTTCCATGAACAAAGGGGTAGAAAAGGAAATCATAGGAATCATGATCATGGCCTCAATAAGCCTTTTCTTGCTACTGGAACTGTGCTTAATATCATAGAGGTAGTATGAATTCTAACAAGGCATGTGAAGGATAGTCAGATCAAAAGGTTAGAAATTAACAATATTTCTTAGTTTGAAGGGGGACATAACTTTGATTTGTAGAACCATCTCAAGATTTTTAAGATGCATGTACCTTGTAGAACATAGAGAATGAGTGACAAAAACTTAAGTTATTCTCCAAGACACTCATTGAAGAAGTAGAGAACTAGTACTGGTCCTTAGATCTGGAATCTATCAAATGATGGAGTACCATGCTTAAATTATTTAATGAAAAATATCAAACATACTCTAGAGTGTCCAACTTGAGAAGGTAAATCCAAGGATGGAAACAAGGAATACATGAACCCTTGGATGCCACCATTGGCCAATATTATTTCTTAATACACAAATCTCCTAGCCATGGTTATTCTCAACTAGATCCACTTTGCCACATTGTAGATGGGCTTCAATCAGAAATGAGGAGAACCCTTGTGTCTATGCCCAAGGGCAACTATTAGAATTAAGTTCTCATTAGATAAAAAGATTAATCAAGTAGGTAGCTAAAGAGGATGATAAATTAAGGAAAAGAGAAATGTAGAAAAATATAACTTTGATCCTTTAATTCGTAAGAGAAAGGTTCGATTTTGTGACAGTGAGGATGAATCCACACCTAATAAGGTGGTTCATGGGAAAGCCCTGCCACTCCAAAAATTTTAATTTGAACTTATAGAAAATTTTGATTAGTTATGGGACTCTATAGATAGAAAATTTTAATATATCCTAAAAATTACTAAAGAGTCCAAAGAACAAGCTAGTAATCGTGAGTGCAGGAGGTGCAAGGAAGCTGAATGTGCCTATCAAAAAGGAAAGGGCAAGATTGTTGCAATAGAAGAAGTTGCAAAAAGAAAATTATATGATGATGGTCGATGTGATGTCTACTAATATGAACATCCTAAGGGATGTTACCTCATAGTGTCACATTTATAGGAGTTTGGGGTGTATTCTTTGAATCCAAAACTAACACAAAGGCAAACATCTAGAAGAGTACCTTATACTCAAGGTAATTTTAGGAAATTCTATCAATAATAATAATATTATTCAAGTGGAGCTCTATGAAAATCATATGAGAAATATCAACAATGGTAGCAACCATAGTCATGGGCATTGGCATCACCAAGGTAGAAATACCCTTACTAATAGCCTAATCAATATGGTTATTATGCTTAGCAACCCCTATCTTTATGTGACTCCTCTAGTCACGTTTCTACTTTTCAATCTCACTACCACTCATCTGATTTTTATCGAACTCATTCTTCACATGAAAGAATGGATACACCTCTTACCCTTATCCTCCTCTTATCCTTGCACATGTTTCTCCTCTAGTTGCACAACTACCACATACGTTACCTATGCAAGGTGAACTACTAGCCCAACCATAACAATGCAATGTTATGAGGGCTATTAATCTATAATCAGTTTATCAATCGAATGGGTTGAATACTCGATCAAGGAAAAGACCTTTCTTTTGACTTTGTAGTCCACCTAAGCTCTCACATAGACCTAGAGTTGACAACCCTATCCTTATATCTTTCTTTGTATCAAATACCTTCGAGTCCCCTTCAAATCAAAATCTACCTAGGATCCATACCATGATGTTTACGCACATTGTATCAAATTGGATCCATGTTGGAAACTCTCCTAGGAAAATAGATGATCCTGGAAGTCTTTTGATTTATTTTTAGATTGCTAGGAATGAACCATGCTAAGCTCTTATAAACTCTGGTTCTAGTATCAATTTAATTTCTCATGAGATGTACACTACATGAAACTTGACTCCTCTCAAGAAGAGTAATATTAGATTAGAATTGGTAGACTAGTCCATCACTATTTCATTGGGATTGGTAGAAGACATTGTGACCACTATCTATGGGTGGTCTTATCTTGCTAATTTCCTAGTGATCAAGGTGGAGAATTGCAAAGGGGATTTCCCAATCATCATGGGAAGGGAATGGCTTAGCACTGTTGATACAAGAATGAGAATCAAAGATCTTTCCCTAGAAATATCCGAAGAAAATGTATTTAGAAAAATTGAGAAGAAGAGAGTTCCATGCATTTCATATAGTGATATAGCATGCAATTGTATGCAGAAACTTTGGGCTGTAAAATAAGCATCTATCTCTATAGGCAAGTAGTATGCACTAAAAGTAGAAATCCAAAGGTGTTTATACATAGTAGCCACAACACATAAGGGTACCTAGTCGTTGACCACTAATTTTGAGAGTAGCACACTTTGCATGGAATTGGCTAAGAGCCTAACATGTGCATATGTCATAGGCATGAATGAATTAGAGCAAGTTCATCACTAACTCTTTGATGATGAAAATGATGATACTTACTAGGGAGAGTTGGAAATTCTTGACAATTTCAAGCAAGATCCCCTTGAATTGAAAATGCTATCAGTTGGAATGGAATATGAGTTTTTAATAAATGGGAAGCTAGTCATAATCAATGCAAATCTCACTCTAGAGTAGAAAAAGATGTTCTTGAAAGTAGTTAAAAAATGGTCAACAACTTTTGCTTGGCCATATCTTGAACTCATAGGAATTGATCCTAGGATAGCTAGCATCATATTTACATTGATTTGGCCATGAAGCCAAAAAGATAGCCACAAAGATGATTGAATCCCAAACTGAAGTAGATCATCAAAGAGAAAATTGAACAACTCCTCAAGGTAGGGTTCATTTATTCCATTGCAGATAGTGAGTGGGTTAGTCCACTCATGATTGTGACAAAGAAAGAAGGTAAGTCGTGGGCGTACATCAATTTTTGGTTGCTAAATATGGAAACATTCAAGGATCATTTTCCATTTCCATTTGTTGATTAGGAGCTAGACACAATATCTGGGCATTGCTACTATAGTTTTCTATATGGTTATAATGGATATAACCAAATTTAAATTGCACTAGAGGACTAAGCTAGGACAACATTTACAAGTCCCTAGGAAACTTTTGCATATCGCAAGATGCCATTTGGCCTATGCAATGCTGCTGCTACATTTGAAGACCTAGTTTTGAGCATTTTCAATAGCACATTGATAATGGCGTGGAAGTCTTCATGGATTACTTCTTCACTTATGAAGCTACATTTGAGAAAGCACTGGACCACATTGAGCAATTGATAAAATGATGTGGTAAAACCAACTTACAGCTTAATTGAAAAAAAAAGTCACTTAATGGTCTAAGAGGGCATTATATTGGGGGACAAAATATCACAAGCAAGAATTCAGGTAAATCCTAAAAAAATAAGGATCATCAGAAGAATAACCTATTAACCAAAAATTTTCAAAGATGTTTGATCATTCCTTGGACATATTTGCTACTACCAATGATTCATAAGAAATTTCTCTAAGATTGCAAAACTATTGGTGGAGCTAACAAAGAAAGATGCTTTCTTTGTCTAGACCAAAGAATGTGAAAAAGCATTTCAAAAGCTAATAGAGAAACTTGTAGAAACTCCAATACTACAAGCACTTGATTAGTTCAAAACATTTCATATCATGATAGATGCATTAAATTATGCCTTGGGAGTCATTCTTATGCATATGAACAATAAGAAATGTTCATACTACATGCATTGCACTAGTTAAAGCATTGTGTGTGCACAGCTAAACTACACCACTATGGAAAAATAATTGATGGTAGTGGTGTTTATTGTAGAGATGTTCAGGCATTATGTGCTTGGATACAAGGTGTTTATGCACATAGACCATTGTGCCATCCTCTTTTTGATGAACAAGACAACAATGAGCCCCTGTGTCATACGGTGGCTGGTGATCTTATAGGAATTCGACCTTACAATGGTAGATCTAAAGGGCACTAAGAATGTGGTTGCTGATCACTTGTCTCAGTTGTGATAGAACAACAAAGAGGAAAAGAATTCACTATCTAATATGTTTCTTGATAAAATCCTCTTTGCTATAGCTATAACTAAACAATTTCCCAATGAACCTAAATGGTATGAAGGCATTCTCACCTATATTCTTACTCAAGAGATGCCACAAGGGTTTGACTAGTAGAAATAACAACAGTTTCTTCACCAGGTAAAATACTTTATAAAGATCAATGGACACCTCTATAAGGTGTGCACTAATGACCTAGTTCATTGGTATGTCCTTGATGCCAATCAACTATGTATTCTCCAAGATGATCATGAAGGTCCTTGTGGAGGACACTATGCTAGGAGATGCACATTTCTTAAAATCTTTATGGTAGGGTAGTATTCACCAATAATCTTTAGGGATACTCACCATTATGTTTGCTCTTGTGAACAATGTCAAGAAGATGGTGGAATGATTGCTCAAATGGAGGGATCTCAACAATGGATTCAACCACTAGAACCATTTAACATTTGGGGTATTGATTTCATGGGTCCCATCACATCCATGTCAAATGAAAATACATACATCATAGTTTCTATTGACTATTGTATGAAATGAATAAAAGCAATAGTTGTCATCAATTGAACATCTTCTACTATGATGAGACGTGTATTGCACAAGCCGCGATATCGCATCCCCTGTGATATCGTGTACGCGATATCGCGGTCCGCCGTCATATCTATAAATAAGAGGTGGCACTCCCCTCATTGAGAATCATAGGCATAAAGTAGCAAAGCTCTAGTGGTTTGATCACTCCAAAGATAGAATATTTTCCATGTGCCCACAGTAGGAGTCCTCCAAGTGAACAGTTCTTTATTCGAGCAGCTTTGTACCTGAATGCAAGTTGTGTACGGCAATAAAGACGAGCTTTGCGGATAAACCTTGCAATGCATGGATAGGTTTAATTAATGTTATTTACTGCTTTCCTATTAATGTGGCATGAGTATGACTTGGTTACAAGCATTAACAAACGTGTACGGATAGCCAAGGAATCAGCTACTCATCTCAATAGTTTCTCTCATCCTTTCCTCCTAGAACGTGGGACAAGTAAGACTTGATTACAAGCATCTACGGATGTGTACGGCTAGTCAAGGAATTAGCTACTTGTCACACTTAGGTTAGTGAAGTGTCTCAGTATGACCACTTCGAGCATGTGTGTTACATGTGGTAATCCCTGTAACGATTAGCATTTGGTAACCATAGTTGCACAGTTCAGGGTGGGTACGGCAAGTGGGAACCGATGCTGATGCTAGGACTTAGTATTGTAGTTAGAATTAGTTTTAGTTTCTCAACCCTTTACCGTTTAGCATAGGAGATAAACCGAAAAATACCAAAAAATCATATACCTCAGACTTGCTTAACCATACACCGTGACACATACAAGCAAGCCTGGGAAGACAACGAATGATTAACCCCAAGTGTTCCATGAGGCGTTTAGGCATTTAGTCTATGGAGTTCGACCGGATCGTGCATGCTACGCTCGTGTCGTATGGTTCAGTGTAAGGGTACCTCGCCACTCATCATTGGCGCCGTTTCTAGGGACTAAGTGTTTTTATGCCAATTAGAACATAAGGGATATCACTCACATCGTTGTGAGCTTTAACAAACCTTCGGGTTAATCAGTTAATCAAGAACATAAATAACGGTAAACAGCACACCATTAGGATGGCTTCTTCTCACAAAATCAACTCACCTAAGGACAACACAGAAGACAGTCAGCGTCACACGCATAATCGAGACTAGCCATGTCCTAAACAATCTAAGGTCACATATACTCATCCTGATGAGTATGTCCCTGACTTTACTTTTATTCTCCACCAAGATGAACAACTGCGACGGAGAGACTTACAAGGTAACATCGTGTTACCCCCGGATCGATCTATCCCTAACATGCTTTTATGTGCCTTAGCATAGATAGGCATGCAAGAGCTATTTGCAGAATACGTTCTGGATAACTACGACACAAGGGATTATCATCCCAAAAATGCCCAACGTATTCAGGACGAAAGGCAGGAGAGCCAACATTCATTGTTGAAGGGCAAGGTCCCCCATGTCCTTAGTGAAATAGGAGACGAGGAACCCCTCACAATGGGTTTCTTAGAAAATTATGTTTCTCCTCCTCACTCTGGTGAAGAGGTAAGGCATCAGGGATTTCGATCAACTGTGCATGCTACAGGCTCTAATCCCCGTGAGCACCAACTGTTCACGGCAGGAACAACCACTCATACTAAGGACGGACACTTAGATCGTCACAACGATCGGGGCCGAAGTAGCCAAAGAGAAGGTAAGAAACATCGCCATGGTGATGGATCCCCTTCCTCTTCTCCTTCATCTCACCATATACACTCTCCTTCCACATCTGGGCACAACCATCGTGAGCATAACGGAGAGGGTAAAAGTGAAAAGGAAGATGAAATACCTCAACAAAAAGGTTGAGAGGAGTTAGGACAAGGGCAAGGATGTAGGGAGAGTAGGGAACCATCACGAAGACATCATAGACGTCATGAAAGAGATGATCATGACGAACCCCTACTCGCAACCCGAAGCATGCTAGACAT
>MNCI01024940.1:451262-592303 GCA_015680685.1 Gnetum montanum
GCATTGTTTTCTTTTTGGTAAATTCTTGTGGTTAAGACTTTAACTCTTATTCGAAATGACATTACCAAAGCCTACGGACTCTTTGAATGTGGGTTTGTCAGGGCATTAAGGGCATGAGCCTACTTTGTGGAGGACCCACTGACATTCCTATTTGGAACATTAGTTAACTCCTTTCCGTTAACATTGTGCAATTAATTTTATTTTGTTCATTACCATCCTGACATCCACTTCATTGATGCCATAGTTGTTCCTTTTTATCTATCTTTCTTACTCCTTTTCTTTCTCCATTCTAACGCTACCGAAGGTTTGCGATTAGTCATGGGGGTATGGGGCCTGATTTTTTCGATTTTCTCCTAGCCCCAAAATTTTTGATTTTCTTCCTAACCCCTACACCTTTGGTAGTCATCAGTAACATATTCCCAGATCCATATCAACCATACCACAACCTAGCCAATGGACTTACACCACAACAAGGAATCAATTACATGATGATTCAATTACCCTTGCTAATATATGATTGTGTTGTATGTGCAGATGGCGGACATGCAAACAACAGATTGGATCTAGAGCAACACTTGGAATGGAGCAGTGTTGAAGCAGCTATGCAAGGAGCAAGATTGATGGCGTGCTTACGGATGGACAAAAAAGGTGCAATTTTGGCATTGGAAGTATCAACATTTCTTTCTCTCTCTCTCTTTCTCAGCTGCCAACAAAGGCCTGATGTCATTGTAATAAGGTGTTCACCCTTGTTGTCATGAACACTAGTTTTGTCAAGTCTTGTAATAATGATCCGTTCACATGTCATCCCATTAGTTCCATTTCCCTCAATAATTCCATACCTACCTGATCTTATTGTAAGGAACATGAGGACGAGTTTTCATTCAGTCATGGGGGTATGATGAGATGCGATATCATGGCCGTCGTGATATCAGGTCCTCCCCTGCGATATCATGTATACGATATCGTGGTCTGCCACCAAATCTATAAATAAGAGGGGACACTCCCCTCATTTCCCATCCTAGGCTAGAAGTAGTGAAGCTCTGGTGGATTGATCACCCTAGAGATAGAATATTTTCCATGTGCCCATAGTAGGAGTCCCCCAAGTGAACGGTTCTTTATGCGAGTAGCTTTGTACCTGAACGTAAGCTGTGTATGGCAATAAAGACAAGATTTGTGGATAAACCTTGGAGTACATGGATAGGTTTTATTACATGTTATTTCTTACCTATTGTTAGCGCGGCATGAGTATGAATTTGTTATGAGCATTGACGAATGTGTATGCTAACCAAGGAATCGGCTACTCATCGCGATTAGATTCTCTCACCCTTGTCTCCTAGAACGTGGGATGAGTATGACTTGATTACGAGCATCTACGGATGTGTACGGCTAGTCAAGAAATCAGTTGCTCATCATGCTTAGGCTAGTTAGGTGCCTCAGTATGACCACTTCGAGCACGTGTGTTACGTGTGGTGATCCCAGTAATGATTAGCATTTGGTAGCCATAGTTGCATAGTTCAAGGTGTGTACGGTAAGTGGGAATGGATGATGATGCTAGTTAATTTAGACTTAGGACATTAATTAGAGTTAGTTAGTTTCTCAACCCTTTGCTCTTAGTCTAGAAGACATAAAACCAGAAAAGACCAAAAAAATCATATACCTCAGACTTACTTAACCATACACTATGACAACAACAAGTAAGTCTGGGAAGACAAAGAATGATTAACCCCAAGTGTTCCATTGGGCATTTAGGCATTTAGTCTGCGGAGTTTGACTAGATCGTGCATGCTATGCTCATTTCATATGGTTGAGTGTAGGGGTACCTAGCCACTCATCAACGATGCAAAGTCACTGAATGTGGTTGGTTCTAGTTTGGACTAAGAATGGATCCTATCAAGTCATTTAACCATAAAATCCATAAGGGACTTCATGTGAACATAATTAAGAACTCCATTCCACTCTCTCTCATCCATCTATGCTTTCCATGTCTCACCTCATTGCTAGTTTCATGTTCTTGTTTGATGTGTCAGGATTCTTAGTTAGTTTCTTTTGGATTTTTGTACTTAACCTTTAGTAATCATTAATCATCCATGGAGCCCATGGACTCTTTGGTTTGAAGTTATGTAAGGATATAAAAGGCCTGTGCCAACTTTTGGGAGGACCCACTTACATATCTTTTGGTTGGATTAGTTAACTTTTATACTCTTAGACACTCTTACAATTAAATTCTTTTTGTTTACCTCATCACTAATCTCCAATTATGCACATCCTCACAAAAGTTTTTAGTGAACTTTCCTTTTTATTATTGTGAATTCTTACACCCTTTTCATATGTTTTTCTTGTGTTAAACTTTTTCAAATTTAATGGGTTGCTTATCTATTTTACCCTATTTGTCAGCCTTCTTGCTAACATTCCTAAAGGAATAAATCTACCACAATTACAACCTAGTTAAGTGTAACCACCAAAAAGACAAGGTAATTAACATGTGTTATACATTGCATACTAATTCATGATTCTATTGTGATTATAGTGCGAAGCATGGACTAGAAGTAAGACAATATTCACCAAGGATGATGTAGTAGTACCACACGATGTGGATCATTCATGATTGTTGGATCTCCTATCTGACTCTTCAGCTACCAAGAGGTGTTGGATGTCAGTGTTATCTAGGGTGTTCACTTCTCTTATCATGAATACCCAATTTTATAAAAAATTGTTGTAATTCTATACACTTGGGCACTCAAAGTCTATTTGTTCCATCTAAGTTAATTTGTATGTCAGTCAATATCCCATACTTACCTAATATTTTATAAAGAACTTGTTCCTTTATTTCTTCACTTGAGGATGAGTTTTCATTTAGTCATGGTGGTATGATGAAGCATGTTTTTGTCTGATCCAACATTGGGTATCTGACACTGGAGCCTCGACATTAGGTATCTGACATCAGATCCTAGATGCAATGTTGGATCCAGATGCAACATAAAGTATCCAATGTCACAAAATATACACTAGCCTATAAATATAGCACTTGGGCTCACAATTTTGAGTCAATTTTTGATAGTTTTTAGTTAGAGTAGTGAAGCTCTTCTAGTTTATTTTCTCTAGAGTTAGAATATTTTCTGAGTGCTTGCAACAAGAGTCTAAGTGTGTATGAATCTTTGTTCGAATACTAATGTAGCTGAGTGTAGTAGTGTGATGGGAATAAAAACAAACTCTTTAGATAATCCTTGTAGCATTGAGAATAGATTAATATTTCTTTTAATGCACTTTACTTTTATGCACTTTACTTTAATACATTTAAATTGAGAAATTTATTTTTAGTTATTAATAAACACAAGCATGACCACTTTGAGCATACATATAGTGCTTGGTAACCTAGCAATGCTTAACATTTGGTAGCCTAGCAGTGTTATGTGTTCAGGATGTGTTTAGGAAAGTGCGATGGGTACTTGTGTTAGGCTAGTTAGTCAATAAATGAATAAGATCATAAATTACTCTACCTTTCATTCTTGTTGTAGATGATTAAACTTATAAAATATAAAATGAAAAAAATCATGTACCTCAATTACACTTAAACCATAATCTTAATTCTCACAAGTGTTGTTGAGAAGACATTGAATATTCTCAATGTCCATTTTACTTCTTAGAGAAACTAGGACACTGGAGAACTATAAGTCCATAGAATTCAACTAGATCATGTGTAAATGCCTTAATGATTTGTATGGTTGGATGTAGGGGTACCTTGTCATTCATCAATTTTAATTCATCACATTGCAAGAATTCGTAACTAATTCTAACTTTACAATTGCAAACTATAAGAATTTTAATAAGCGTTGGAAAAAAAAATTTGTTTTGACATGATAGTGTGCTTGTATTTATAGGTATGATCATGGCCCACTACATCATATCTAGGGATCATTGAACTTAGAAATGGGAGAAGATGAATAAGTTTTCGAAATTAAAAATTAAGCACCATAAAAAACCACAACCAAATTTAACATGGTTTCCTATCTTGGGTAGCTCATGCTTAGAGGGTATTTCACTTGCACACCTTCAGAATTTGTTCCTCATAAAATGTGGTTTGAAGAGTACCACACCTAGTATAACTCTAAGCTCCACTGTGGAGTCATTTGATGCCTAAATCCACTTAACCTTGCAAGGTCCCAATAAGCTTAGAATGTGGTTTCTAGGATTCCACAATCTTTACAACTTGAGCTCCACTCTAGAGTATTTTGGTGCTACACCAACACTCAATCCTAGATGATCCTGACAAGCTGAAGAATAATGCCTTCTTGCAAGAAGCACATCAACCTAGTAGGGCAATAAAAAATAGAAAGATAAATTACAAGGGTAGGATGCAACTAATTTGCTGATCCTTGTAATTTAAACAAAAAATAATATAATCACTACTACTATTCAGTAGATAGTACAATGAGGTACACAAATATAATAGAATAATTCACACAATGATTTGTTGATATTAATAGTGATTTTTTCTCTAATTAAAAACTCTATAGGCCCTGCTAACTAGTGAATATTCCAAGAAAATACCTTTATCAATTTTAGAATCGAATTTCCTTAAATTATCCTTGTCATTAAAAATATAACATTTTGAACCAAAAACATGAAAATAACTTACTAAAGGTTTTTTATTAATCCACAATTCATAAGTAGTTTTTGAGGTAAATCTTCTTACCAATACTCTATTGGAGACATAGCAAGCCATGTTGATGGCTTTATTCCAAAAGTGATGAGGAGGATTTCGGTCATTTAATATAGTTCTTCCCATCTTATTTAAGATCCCATTTTTTAATTTAGTCACACCATTTTGTTGAGGAGTTCTTATAGCACAGAATTAATGGAGTATCCCATTCATTTGATAGAATTTCTCAAAATTTACATTTTTGAATTCCTTTCCATTGTCACTTTTGATAATTTTAATCTCATATTCTTTTTATTTCTAAATATAATTACAAACTCTTAAGAAATGATCAAATACCTCATCCTTATGATATAAAAAGGTAACCTAAGTAAAGTAAGAGTAATCATCAACATTTCTTAAAAAATATCGTTTCTTTCCTAAGATGAGAGTTTGAATAACCCCAACTACATCCATATGCAGAAGATCTAAAGGATGAGAAGTGGATATACAATTTTTCTTACAAAATCTTACTCTTGTCTAGTTTCCTTTTTAGCATGCTTCACATGTGTTCATATTGAAGTCTTATAGTTTGGGTAGTACACGAATCATTTCCTTAGATACAAAAGTTTGAATAATTTCTTTGTTTACGTGTCCCAAATTCTTATGCCATAGATGAGTATCATCTAGAAAACTCACTAAGCACTTGGATTCAAGGTTAGGATCATTTCCAAAAACAATGGTGTATACATTTCCTTTTCTAGTTCCTTTTATCATAACATTTTTGGTGGTTAAATATGGTATTCTATAAGTTTCATTTGAAAAAGTAACATTGAAATTTCAATCATAAAGTTGACTAACACTAAGAAGATTATGTTTTAATCCATAAACAAAGAAAACTTTGTTCATAGTTGGAAGGACTTTACCTTTTCCTATGGTATTGATACTTATATAAGCCTCAATGTCATTTGCAAACATGACTATCCTATAGTTTTATTCTGTGAAGTGATTGAAGTAGGATTTATCACCAATTATGTGCCTTGAACAACCACTATCAATATACGACATACACATTTTCTCATCAGTGAGAGCTATTTGAGCTATTAGGTTTATTTTAGCCTTCTCGTTTTGTTTCCAAACCTACAACATTCCTAGTCTAGGCTACTTTTGCAAAGACCAAGTACACTGTTTCATTCTAAGATAGCAAAAAGCTTCAATATGACTATATTTTTCATAGTAGAAAAAATTTAAAATTCTTGGCTTGGATGTTTTACCAAACTTGGATAGATTTTCGGTTGGAGAAGCTCTTTGGTCTTTGGGCTTTTCCAAATATTTCTTACCCATTTGTTCAATCACATTGGTTAGTTTTCAAATCTTAGCCTTAAGGTCTGAGTTCTCTTTTTTGAGATAAACACATTCATCATTAAGAACTTTAATTTTTATTTGCTTGAACATCTAAAGAATCTTTTATTTCAATACACAAGTTTTGGAAAGAAAGAACTTCATGACAAAACATCCCATACCTTTCTTCAAAAGAAATATCACTTATATAGTCATAAGTTTTATCAACTTTATGAGCAAAGTCTCCTTTATTTCTAAAAGTATAGAAGAAAATGAGAGACTTACCTTTATAGTAGATGTGATAAAGGAATTGTGCATAATAATTGATGAAGCATATTAGTCTCTTTGTCCAAATATGGTTGGTGTTTATTGCCCCTTTCATGTTCACTCTTGGAGATTGAAGTAGAGTGTAGAAAAACCTAGTTCTGATACCACTTGAGGATCATTGAACTTAGAAAATAAAGGAGCATGAATAGGTTCTCCAAATCATAAATTAAGCACCATAAAAACCATAGCCATATTTAACATGGTTCCCCAACTTGTTTAGTCCACACTCATAGGGTAGTTCACTTGCATACCTCTAGACTTTGTTCCTCTTAAAATGTTGTTTGAAGGATACCACACTTTGTACAGCTCTAAGCTCTTCTCTCAAGTGATTTAACACCATGAATTCACTCAATCGTGCAAGGTCCTAAGAAGCTTAGAATGTGGTTTCCAAGATTCCACAACCTTTACATTTTGAGCTTTTCTCCAGAGTGTTGTGGCACTACACCAACACTTAATCTTGCAGGATCTTAGTAAGCTCAAGGATGATTCCTTCTCATAAGAAGTGCATCAATCCTAGTGGGGCAACAAGAAAGAGAAAGATAAATTACAAGGGTAGGATAAAACTGATTTTTTGATCCTTGTACTTTGAAACACAATATAGTATAATCACTACTATTTCTCAATAGATAGTACAATGAGGTACACAAATACAATAGAATAATGCACACAATGATTGCTTGATGTTAACACTTGCTTGCATACCAAAACTTGCATTTTTTTTCAATAGAAGAAGTCTTATTATAGCCTTCATGTTTCCAAAATCTCCTCAAAATTTGTGTAATGGCTATTTAACAGCTAGGAGAGATATCTACTTTGATATTGATATGTCTCTCTACATCTAACTTCCATTCAGGGGAGATGTCTCTTCCTCATGGGAGACATCTCTAAGAATATGTCTTCTTCTAGAGATAAAAGTTTCCTATTTCTAGAAGATGTCTTTTCTAGGTCATCGTCAATTTGGCCAAGACATCTTCTACTTCTAGGAGACATCTTCTATTCATAGTAGATGTCTACAGTTTCTAGTAGATGTCTTCTCTAGATGTTCTCCAAATTGGCCAAGATGTCTTCTTCATCAGGGAGACATTTTCTCTTTACTTCCTAAAGCTTCCTTTTGTTGATATGGATTCTTTCCAATCTTTGACATTCATTTCTTTTTTTTTTAGTCTTCCTTGAGTCCTTGTAATCTTTACTTGAAATTTCTCTATAGGCCTCATTCCTTAAGTCCTCCTTTATGTTCTCCAAGTTCTTGTGATCTCCATCATACCCTGTAACAACCTCACATCCATAATATTCTATCTTCTCCATTTTTCTTAAAGTTTTAACATACGAAAAGGTCAATAGTATCTATAACAATAGCTATGAAATTTCATCTATGATATAGTCCATAAAAAGTGTTTCATTATACCTCCACGACTAACTAAAAACTTGTCTTCAAGTTCAAATAAAAGGAGAATAAAATTCCTTATGAACGTGTGGGGTTACATGGACTTGACATTGTGATGCATATTTACATGACTAACTATAAAATGAATGTTGCATCTTTATTCAAGTGGTGTTATAAAATTATCATGAAGCACATGTTTGACACATTATAAAAATAAAATAAAACTTGATGTAGATTCTTCATGTTTCTAGTGATGGTGGCTCTTTCATTCTTCCCTTTTTCATCTGGTTTCTAATACTAGTAACTATTTAGTAACACTCTTAGCTTCTCTTCTTATATTTTAGGAATATGCACTATTCATGCTAATTTATGATGTTTGCTAGTGTTGGCACTTCCTAGGGAGATGGTAGTATTGAAAGCATTTTGTTGGTCTTTACATACCATGCTATGAATTGAGTTATTTCTAGTTCAAAGGCTTTGTCCATCTTATGTAGTTCTTGGTAATGAGTCATTCTTCTAGCTAGATTTTTTACAACATCTATTTTATCTTGGTAGTTATATTTGACTACTTGTAATTCAGCTTTTATGATGTGGAGCTTTTTCTATGCATTTTTTCGATCTACAAAATCTTTCTCATACATGATATATACTAAAGCCACTTTCTACTCCAATTTTATTCTTATCTTGCCTACTATCAACATAGTTAAGTTAGTGTAGTAAAAATTTACTTACCCCATGTATTTTATCAAGTTTTCTAATTGTAGGTCTTTATTCTTGTCCATGTCCACCATGAAAAAAGGTTTGATCTTTAGTTTGTAATGTAATCTTTCATAGGTTTGAATCAATGGCTATGATATGATTGGTACAATAGGTGATGTAGGGGGAATAGTGGCTATGATAGGATTACATAGCCATGACACACATGCCACTTTGATGAATGGATGTATTTGATAAATAAGTCATGGTTGTTGGTGGATAGTTTGTTATTGTTATTACAATAAAATATTGTTGAATAAAGGCTTGAAAAGATGTTTTTTATGTGTCAATTATCTTTGGCTACCACATCCTTGGCTTAAGCTCTTCCACTATTCCCATCCCTCCCTTGAATATTGCAAAGTACGTGGTGTCAGGTCTTGAAAGCATACACAACATGCAATTTTTTACCATCCCATTTTCAATGTCACCATTTTTACCAAATTATATGGTTATCTTTTTCTAATTTCTTTTCTATTCACTCCATGATCTAGTTAAGGATTCAATCCCATTCACAAAGACAAGAATCTAGCCTTGCATGCCTTAAAAGTATTGGACATGATACTTATTGTTGAGCAAGTTACACTAAGAAAGCTTTACCATTTTTAAACTCTTTACAATTAATGGATTCTTCTAAATGATTCTTTATTATTCTTTTATTCCTTGGATTATTTCTTAAAAAATGATCTATTTTTAGCTAAGAGTATTTACCAAAGCCTGCCATAGTGGAGTTGAAGGTTTGGCCACCATGGTTGAATGCAGTGTGAAAGATACATTGGATGGGATGATTGGTGAAGCATGGAACTAGCAATAGAGTAGAGGGTTTTCTATGGTGCAACATAGAGTAATCAAGGATTTTTATGGACATGAGGATTTTTTTGTAACACAGCATACAGGCCAATGGTAGAGGCGATGCTCAATGGTAAAACCATGGAGAAGGTGATAGTAGTGTACAAGGCATGTTAAGAAAGGTTTTACTAAGGGAGGAAATTTCATGGCCAAAACTATGCTAGCCAACATAGGCTATTTTAGTTTTAATTGGAGAAAAAACATTTTGTTGTCTTGACCAAAACTACATTGGCCAACGTAGTTTTGATAGGACAAAAGGTATTTTAAGATTTTGGTCAAAACTATGTTGGCCTTGGCCCAAACTACACTAGATAGTGTAGTTTGTTTTTCTTTTCAAAGTGGTTTTATTTTTATTTTTGTTTTTCTTGTAGGCAAGGATGATGTTGCCAAAACTACATTGGCTAGCATAGGCCAGCATAGTTTTGATAGGACAAAAGATGTTTTATGATTTTGATAATAAACTGCACTAGCCAACATAGTTTTTTTCTTTTCAAAGAAGTTTTATTTTTATTTTTATTTTTCTTGAGGGCAAGGATGATGTTGCTAGCATGGAGGCCATTATGAGCAGTCGTAAAGAAAGGTTTATTATTAGGTGCATGAGGGTCTCATTTTCACAACTACTTTTTAAGGTTTTTGAAGTGATGTACTGGGAGAGATGATGAGTAGTAATGTAGGCAAGCTATGTAGTGCAAGGATAGAGCACATAGGTGTTGTAGTAATCAACGGTGAGGTATGGACATGTGTAGCCTTTAGCAAGGGTTAGGGGACATAATGGTGGATGAGGTTTTTTGGATGACATGGGAGGCAATACATGCATGGAAAAAAGGCTAAGACTATGCAGCATAGGTGTGCACCACTATAGGTAGGTGATTGACATCATCCAATGGAGGTAACTAGAGCACCACATGGTTGTAGTGCTAGTGTAGCTATAGGCATAGGATGGAACATAGCAACATGTGGTAGAGGCAACGGTAGGCTTTTTAGGCAAGAAGGATGGAGTGGCCATGGTAGGGCATTATTGGACTACAGAGGGCTTCTATTGTATGGTTTTGGTTGAGAGGCCAACTCGTCTTGTAGGATAAGGGGGGAGGGGGAGTGCATTTTTCATCCTCCATGTCATGTGCCACATAAGATCCCATGAAATGGAAAAAAACATGAATCGAAGAGCCACACATTTTCATATTCCTATTGCACATAATGTGAACCAAAGAGCCATAGCTCTTCATATTCCTACTACACACATAAAAGGGCCAAATACAACCAAATGCAGAATGAGAATGGGAATAGGAATAAGAATTCTATTTTCATTCTATCTCAGTCTCCATCTACAACTGCTGCTGTAGGCCACCTAGCCCAACCTAACTAGCTTCAATGACACCATCTTTGGAGCTCTACCAGAGCACATGAAAGGCACTTACAATGGTGGCCCATGCTTCAGTTACAATAACAAGCTCATCGGCATGCGCTTCTTCAACGAAGGCAGTAATAAGGTAGTAGGCTAGTCGGCCCCTTGCTACATCCTTACTTAACACTGAGGGCCATGACATGCACACATCATCGACAATCATAATAAAATTTTTGTTATAATAGCTAAAAGATCCCTTCATATAGGTTTCCCTTTTTTGGATAAAATTTATATATGAATTAGGCCAATATGTTTCTTGAGTAGCTTTGTTTGAATGTATGTTTTAAGCATAAAATTTTACAAGTAGGGGTAGGATGAGAGGTAGAGCCAGAGGCATTTGAGAAAAGATAGTAATGGCTATAGTTGAAGCTGCAGCTTGAGGGGAAGGCTCTTCTGAAGTTTCTATGTCAACAATAGTCTTTGGTTATTGGAATCTCTTTCTAGAAACAAACTTTCCACTAGTCTTTTTACGTGTGTTTTTGTTAAGTTTTTATACTAAATTGTAATGTGTTGAACATTACATTTTGATGATTTTGTGAAATTTTCATAGTTTCACTTCGCCTTCCTATACATTTGAATTCCCAATGCAAAAACATTCCAAAGTTTAATTCTGTTCTTTTTTCAATGCTTTCTAGAGTGGTAGGGAATTCTGAAATTGTAATTTTCTACTACTATCTTGAGTAATCCTCTTTTGCTACACCCTTTTTCAATGTAAAGGATAATTTGTAAGTTCATTTTCTCTTTATCTCCTTGTATATTTTGTGTAGGTTTTATCATTTCTATGGGTCAGCTTTGAAATTCAGTAGTTACCATGGAGTAGATGCATTTAGTTGTTACAATTGTGACTACTTTTTCATTTGCAATATGCATTTTAATAAAATGCAAAAGTGTTAGCATTTTTGCTAGCACATGAAAATTATTAGCCAATTTGAGATGTCAGCTTGACTTTGGTCATAATTTTAACAATTTTTCCTACTTATTGGGAGGTCTTAAAGAGTTCAAATTTGATAATTTCTTCTTACCATCTCACATGCAATGGGGCATTTTCTTTATGTACATATTCTTTGATTGATGGAATCTAATGGATGATATGGTTAACCTAGTAAATTTTAAAAACGAGAACTTCTGCACCTCTAGTAGCCTAGACCTTGGGAAGATCTTTGGCAAGATCATGCTGCGATGATCTTAGCTAATGCTGAGGAAAAAGATGATGAGCTCTCTGCCAACGCACATGTCTTTCCATAATCATAAATAATAAATTATTTATAAATCTTCCCTAGTCACTGCAGGGGAGCAAATGATTATGTTTATCTCGGTTATTCATAATCTCAATTATATATAATGATATATTTATAATCATAAACATAAATGATTATATATAATAATTATAAACATTTCATCATAAATAAAGTCAATTATTTATAATCATTTTATTATATATATCTTATGGATAATGCTAACCGAGATATAATCATTATGGGTTAGCATTATGAATGAATAAATAATATCTCTAAAATTATGGATTATGAGTAATATTTCATCATATCGTAGCTTTATTTATTATGAAATGTTTACCATATGAATGAATCTTATAATCCATAATATCTCATATTATAATTATGGATTATTTCTCTAATTATAATAATCTCATAACATTTATTGGATTCCACAATAACTATAATACTAGATTAGATATATATATATATCTATAAATTGGCTAAGATGATTTTTAAAAAAATGATGTTAACCAAGCCCAACTACTGGATGAGGTAACAAGATAACTAAAAATGGAATTACTCATTCCTCCTCTATTTCTTTACCACTTACCCAATTTAGTTTTACCCTCTCAGTCAAGTTTGCTCTTTCTTTCTTTGTTCATGGCATTTTTGAGAAATAAATCTCTTGCATAACTAATGCTCAAAAACACCATGAACAAACAAACAAAGAGCAAACTTAACTGAGAGGGTAAAACTAAACTGGGTAAGTGGTAGAGAAACATAGGAGGGATGAGTGACTACATTTTTAGTTATCTTGTTACCTTGTCTAGTAGTCGGGCTTGGTTATCTATCTAAGCTAGTAAATAGTAATGTGGCTTAGCTATGCAATCGTGGGGTAGGCACATAGTGCTAGCTGGTGCTACAGCTAGCAATGGTGGCTATTTGCAAAAGCCAAAATTAATTCTATATATATATATATATATATATATATGGTTTATTATCATTTTTGATGCATGTAAGCATCGACATGTTTCTATTGTAGTTGGTTCATGTATATGTGTTTTTTGGGGGTGTCCAAGACAATATAATTTGTGGAGCTTTATTTGTGTTTGATTTCAATTCATTGTGTTGGAAGATACATATATTACTATTTTTTATATACCTATTGCTTTATTAATGTATGTGTTCCTTCTTGTTAGATGAAGGAAATATACTAGACAACGACAAACCAGCTTTATATATAAAGTAAAGTCTTCTTTTCTAGTGCATCTTCATTCAAATATATGCAATAGAGTCCATTAAAAATAGAAATTTTTTTTCTATAAACCATTTATGCTTATTTTTATGATTCTTTTCCCTATGATATGTTGTGATGTATGGAACTTTTCTACCTACTAAATTCAATATATTGTTGGTAGATTTGGGAATCTAGAATCACAAAGGTTGACAAATTTTAATCATTGAAGAAGGTGTTACACCCCAAAAGCTTTATCATTCTCATTGTTTGGGTGCTATTGGGAAGAAGATATACTTATATGGATGATTGAGTGTGGAATTTCTCTTAATTAAATTTTCAATAATATGTTACCTATTCTATATGGAATCATTGCATGGATACATGTTTTATTATTTTATGGTTATTTTATGTTTTAATGATGGCATTTATGGATATCCCTATTACTAATGGTTACATGTTTTTATTATTCACAAGCCCCAAGTGATGATGGTGATGGCTTTGATAATGATGCTAATAGCACCTCTCCTTCTCCTTCCATAACTCAATATTGGTTACCAATGACCTAGCTATGTCTAGTTGTTTTAGCTGCATCATTGTTGTTTCTTTTCTTTTTAGCTATAATGGCTACAAAACCATGCATTTTGTTGTTATTGTATCTTGCACAATGTAACCATGGTTTTAAATAGGTATGTATGTATATTATTTTACTATCATGTGGTGTGACTTTGACTATATGTTGGTTTGATAAACATAAATGGTAGATGTAACAAGGCTATAAAATAAAACTAGTAAATATAAATATGTGGTAATGATAATTGTAAATCAAGGTATATGCATATAAGTAGAACTCGCAAACAATGGTATCAGGTAGATTATCTACAATGTTGACATAAGGACATAAAGAAGAAGTCATAATGTTGATCAGTTTTAGGCCTTAATAGGTCATGGCTTCACCAATTTTAGGCCCTATAAGGCCATAATATTGCAAATTTTAGGGCATATTTCACCATTGTGTTGTAAGTTTTAGGCCTTAGCAAGTTGCAATGTTCCAATTTTAGACCATAGAAGACTATTATGTTGCCTAATTTAGGCCTAAGCAGGTTGACATGTTGCTAGTTTAAGGCCTTAGCAGGCCATGGTGTTGCCAATTTTAGGCCTTATTAGCGCATGATCCAAACTTACCTAGAAAGTATAGAATTCTCTCAAAAGAGCATACAAGGATAGAATTAACAATGAAACATGATATGATGTTGTAAATATGAAGAAATTATTGACAAAATAATGGATGAGATGTTTACCATGATCTTGTTGTGTTATCTTTAAGAGATCAAGGAATCCTTTTGATACAATCTTATGTCTACCATATCTCTTATTTAGCATGGTAGGATGCATGCATTCTTGTTGGCCATTCACTATTACAAAGTTTTTGTTATTAGCATTATTATTTTTCTTATCATTGACCTTGGTCTATGTATTAGGAGTTTCCTCTTAGAACTCCACGTATGAACCTCAGTCAATGTTGACATACTTAACTAAAGGTAGTAATATATTATCTTCATGAATGAAAATTTCCCCTCCTTCATAGTGCAAGTGAATCTCCTAATCTATAGGAGATGAGACCACATGAACCTTAGCCAACCATGGCCTTCCTAGAATCAAGTTGAAGTCCAGTGTTTCTTCAACCACTAGGAAGGTTGTGGATGTAGGGAATGCTCACTGGCTATGAAATCTAAGGAGATAGAACCTTGCATTACTACCAATGATTCATTAAATTACTTGAGTGTAGAGGTAGTGGTTTCTTAAATGTTCTCAGTTAAGCTTCATTTGTCAACAATAGAAAATGGTACCACATTAGTTGCTATTCCATCATCCACATGAACACGATGAACCTTGTACTAACCAACAAGTATAGTAATAAGTAAAGGAGTAGATGGTATCTTTTCATTTCAAGAGTTAATATTCACCTCACTATCAAAATAGTTAAGAATTGGTTGATGTTCTTTTTTCCTAAGTGAAGCTTGCTCAATGATAGAGTGGATTGATCCTTTGTTGGTAGGTATGTCATCACTTATAGGGATGGAAGCTAATACTTAAGCTAGTGCATCTCTATGAGTAGGAGAAGTAATTACTAGTTTGTACAAGTTTAGTAATGTGTCCATTTATTTTAGTGACCATTTAGCTTGTTTCATTATTATGAGGAAATTATTTTCCTTAGTGTGTGACCTTTTGGCCTTAGTGGTTTTAACTTCTTCCATCCATCCTAGAGTTTGTGGCTTAGGTTTTGATGTATGAGCCTTGGGCCCCTTGTTCATGGGTGTAGATAGTCTTGATGTAGGCCTAGGTGGGTTAAATTATTTTTAAAGTCTTTTGTACCTCCAGTGGGCTTTGGTGTTGGTTTGGCAATAGGTTGTTTTTATTTCCTTTGTGATGATGGTTTCATGTTAACCACTGAGTTGTTGGTTACTATAAGTGGGATTTGATCATGGGTTATTATGATTTTTCTTATAAATGATGGAGGGACCTGAATAATGAATGGTTCCTTAGGCTTTGAAGGATTAGTCTCTCATGGTTTGGATCATAAATCTGATGCCATTATAGGTAGGACATGTATGATGAAAACCTTCTTAGGGACAAAAGAAGGTGATTTCCATATGACGAAGGGCACTCTAGGGTTTATGGTTTGGGACCATGGTGGTACATTGATGAAAAATGGTTTCCTAGGAGAATTATACCATTTGGTTTCTATGAAGGAGACTACAGTCTAAGAGTTATTGTTCATGCTTGGAAAGTTGAGCTCATTTAACACCAACTCTTCTTAGTCAATCATCTTCTAGAGGTTGCTCTTTAATGCTAGAAAAAAATTAGTGTTATGAACAATCATTTGATGATAATGAAAAAACCTATCATGTTTGAAGTACTTTAGTAGTTTTGGATCATCTTTGATTACTATCATTGAATCTCTAGATATGTCACAAAGATGGTCATGTTGATTGCAAGCCTTCTTAGATAGTTGCTTATGTTGTATATGGTTGTCTTTAAGCAACTATTCTAAAAGCTCAAAAAGATTAATTAGTAGCCTTGTGTACTTAGACCTATCCTTCCATCCAAATTTTGTTCTTATTTAATGTGGGGTTTAGGAAGTGGACATTTGTAACAAGTCTGAAGATATGTTGTGAGGCTGTGATTCTTACATCTCTTCTTGTTTTAACTCTTTTGTTACTATGCCCATAGTTGTATGTTCTTTTCTATTTTTATTCATATCTCTCCTTGTGTGTTGGTTTTTATATGCCATGTAAGCTAGATGGTTACTAGCCTTAGCTGCCTTCTCAATGTTCTTAGTTTGTGAGAAGGCTTACCTTAGTGACCAGGGCTCTAAGTAGTAGATCTTTTACTTGAGAAAGTCATTTACTCCCTTAAAGATGGCCAAGAGGTGAGTTTCAAATGTAGGCTCTAGAATTTCATTAAGTGTTAAGTTCCATCTTTGAAGGAACCTTTTGACTAGTTTAAGTGGCTCCTACTTCACCTTTATTAGTTTATCTAATGTGGAATTTGGCTTCAAGTTGTACTTGAAGTAGCTAAAAAATTAGTTTATTAAGTTCTTAAGGCAAGATATGGAGCCTTTAAGCATGGTTTGGTACTAATATAGAGCATTTCCTTTGAGGAACATAGGCAAAATTATTAGTATCATATGTGGGCAAGCTTGCAAAAAGAGGTACTTAGACTGGATATGACTAGATGTACATTTGAATCCCCTACATCATTGTATTTAATGAAGTTTTGTATAGGCAAGCCTACAAGTAATATTTTTTGACACATGGTAGCGCTTATAGGATCATCTTAGTAAACATATAGAATCTTGAATATCAAATTTGTATTGGTCTTGAGTTTCTACAAATCTTTAGTAATGTTTTGGATCATTTGGAAAGCAGGATCCAATTCTTGGGGAATCCTTGTAGGTTATGGTATTTGTGTTGATGGTTGAGAAGGGATCTAAGTAGCTTGAGATTATACAATTGACATTGGCATAGAGAGGAGATCTCATATGAACACCATTGCAGGTGGGTTAAACAAGGAGAAAGAGGCTTGAGTTGAAACTTGTGGTATCAAGGGAGCAAAGGGAGTATACGAGGCTTGTGTTTTTTAGAGCCTTGATGAGGGTCTTTCTAGCATGAGAATGGGAGACAGTGAGGTAGAAATCACCAAGGTTGGGTGCATGGAAAAAGGTTGTATTACAAAGGGCATGGATGAGAACAAGGAGGTAGATTAAGACATGGATTATGCTTGGGGTGTGGTGTGCGGTGATGATGGGTGTAGACCCAAAGATGGTAGGATGGATAGGAGGAGAAGAGGATTGAGGGACATGTCCTGTAGATAATGCATGAGAGGTTGAACTAGGTGCAGTGGTTTGGGAAGCTAATTATTGGAAAAGACTTTCAATAAAGGTGTCCAACTTTGGTTTAGCCTCAAACTCATTTGGTTCTTCTTGGTGATCCTCTGAGTTAATTTCCTTACGAAACTAGTCAACATCTATGAGTTGTATGAGCATGTGTATGTAGAAATTGGTAAGGGTGATTTTGTCATATGGATATGGGATGCATTTTTTCCATCCTAGTGTATAATTTTGAATTGATGTTTATCATTATATTTGGAGCTTGGTATTAGGAGACTAGTTTGAATCTTGACATAAAGAAAGTTGTAGAATGCCTTATTGATAATCACAAAGTCCAAGTTCTTACCCCTCTATCAAAGTGATTGTCTTGCTTTATGAGTGTAGGGTCTTTCACATCATAGACATGAACTACCTCTTGGCTGGAGGCCATGTATGTAAGGTCTAATGGTAATATGGTTGATTTGCGAAAAGGCACTAATTGTTACCAGCAAAACTATGCTAGGCTTTGCAATCCTACATTGGGCTTTGCAAAAGTAAGCTAAACATTTGTAAAACTATGCTAGGCTTTGCAAAATTATGTTAGGCTAGCAAAACTAAGCTAGGCTTTGCAAAACTAAGTTGGGATTTGTGTGCATACCTAAAATCCAATTTTATAAAATTTTGAAGTTCAAGTTTTGTTAGGCTTTAAAAAGTCCAATACCTAATGGAAAAATCAATGGATGGCCAAACTTGTTGCAATTTTATATGCTTGGGCTTTAAAAAGTCTAGCTGTTATTGGGAAAATTTAAATATGGAAAAATGGGTATTGACAATATGTTGAAATTTGGAAAGATACATTGGTATTTTTTCAAAAATACATTGGTGATAAAAAGAGCAAGTCTTTTGTTTGATTTTTTTTAGAAATGTTTCTATATTTTCCTTTTATGGAAAATCATATTGGGTATTGATGTGCAATCACAAAATATGTTATTTATTTTTAAAAGATATGTTTAATAAAATAATGTTGGCTTTATGTCATGAGAGGTGTATTGATTAACCACAAAATATGCCTAGAATTCTTGGTAAAATCATATTGGACTTTTCCAATAAAACCAATCAAAAATATTTCACAACACAAACTAGTTGAAAGCTAGCAAAACTAGATTATCCTTTGGGAAGTTCAAAGGCATATTAAAATGTGAATATAATCTAGACTATCTCAAAAGATAAGCTAAATTTGGAAAAGTCTAGTAACTATTGTTAAATTTTTATAGGCACCCAAAGTAGTTGCAATTAATATACTAAGAAAAAATTGTAAGGAAATTAATGGTAGTTTTATCTTCCTTGGTATATTTGAATGGGGTTTTTAAAGGTTTAACTTTTAAAAAATTTGCTTTGGGGATGGTAGATCAAATTAGGCAAAGAACGTGGGTAGAGGTCCTCCTTCTAGTGCTAGAAACTATTGCACTAGAAAAATTCTATGCTAGAAAAAATAAAGATTACCGATGAAAATAATTTAACATTGGATCTCGAGGGCCTTCGAGAAAGAGGATTCAAGGAATCTTGGCTAGTCTTTTCAATCACATAGGAACTTTTGAAGTGTAAACAGTGAAATTAAATTTAATAGGCAATGCAGATATAATCTATAAAATGCACAAAATTTAAACTTGGAATAAAATTACACAAAAAAATAAACTATTGATTTTGATTAAAATAATAAGAATTTTACAAGAATAGAGTTCAAAGATATCTGATGAGTGGTGAGATACCCCTATGCTCAACCATATGAATACAAGCATTCACACAATCCGGTTGAACTCCAAGGACTAATTGCTTACACGCCTTAATGGAACACTCAGGGTTAATCAATCATTATCTTCCCAAAATTACTTGTATTTTCATGGTTGTATGGTTAAGTAAGCTTGAGGTACATGATTTTTATAACTTTTATCTTTTTGATGTCTTATGCTAATAAGGGAAAGGGAAAGAGAACTAAGTGACTAACTTACATTAACTATTCATTAACTAGATTCTAATTATCCTAACACCAATATCTGTTCTCACTTACCGTACACATCTTGAACTAGTGCAACATTGCTGGGATTACCAAATGATAATCGTTACTGAGTTACCAAGTGCTACACTCATGCTCGAAGCGGTCGTACTAAGTGCACTTAACTAAGAGGATCAAGGGTTGAGAGAGGAATTAATTAACTAAAAAGAATTAAAAATTCAATAAGAATTAATTACTAATTAGCTTAGTCTGTATGCTGCAAGGTTTATCATAAAGTTCATCTTTATTACCATAAACAAATGTGTTCTCAGGTATAATTTGCTTGAATAAGGATCCATTCACTCTATGACTTCTACTGTGGACATACGGAAATTATTCTAACTCTAGAATGGTAAAATTGCAAGAGTTTGGCTAAGGGTCTAAATCTAAATCCCCTAGAACAAAGCATGCCACCCCTTATTTATAGAAGATGAGGTAGGACATGATATCACATATGCGATATCACGTGGTGGATGCAATATCATGGCTCATCATACCCCCATGACTGAATGAAAACTCATCCTTGAGTTCCTTACAAAATATTGGGAAGGTATGGGATTATTGACTTGAATGACACTGATGGTGAATGGGGTGACACATGAATGGGTTATCATTACAATACATGAAAATATTAGTATTCATGACCACAAGAGTGAACACTATACACATTTGACATCAAACCTTATTTAGCATCTAGGGAAGAAGAAGAGTGAGAGAAGAAAAAAAAGAAGATGTATTGCTATCGATACTAGAATTGAGCTTTACATTGTCCATCCATAACTGCACCATCAATCTTATTCTTTTCATAACTGTTCTAGCACCAGTCCATCCTAAGTGTTTCTTCCAGATCTAGTCCATTGTCATATGATTACCATCTGCACACACAACACAGTCTCATATTAGCAAGGATAAATAAATAAATCACAATATAGTTGATGCCTTGCCTTAGTGTAAAGTCCACTGGTTGAGTTGTGATATGGCTAATACAGATTCCAAAGATATAACAATGGTGACTACCCAAGGTGTAGGGGTTAGGAGAAAGTTGAAAAAATTGGACCAGGACCCCCATGACTAAGAGTGATCCTTCGGTAGCGATAAAATGGAAAAAGATAAGGAATAAGAAAGATAGATAAAAATAAACAATGGAAATGCCAATAAAATGGATGTCAAACGTGGGAATGAACAAAAAAAATGTTAATTACAGAAATGTTTAAGGGAAAGAAGTTAACTGATGCACCAAATAGGAATGCTACTGGGTCCTCCCCAAAGTAGGCTCATGCTCATTATGCCTTGACAAACCCACATTCAAAGAGTCCGTAGGCTCTAAAAATGTCATTCAGAAGCAAGAGTTAAAGTCTTCACCATAAGAATTCACCAAAAAGAAAACAATGTATCAACCAAAATATAGACTACTAATACAACCGAAAATGATGTGGAAAATGGAGAAAGAATGATAGGAAGAAGAGAATGGAATGGAGTTCCAAGAACAAGGTGGTGTATAGCCACTTGTGTATTTATGGTTAATGTGACTTAGTAGATCTCATTCCAAATTCAGCCTTACACAATCCACATCCAGTGACTTCACATTAATACACTTAGCCAATTCATCCACTTGAAGTAATAGGAATTCTTCTACCAAAGAGTCACCACCATTCCGAGGAAATGAGAAAGGGGAAAGTAGGAATCGAGAATGGACCTTAGTTAGAGGGAACATATTTGTTTAGTTTCATAATTAGTGCTTGTAGCCCAAATGATTATTTCGTCTAAGGGTTGTGCTTTGAATTCTTGCTCTCTCTTTTTTCTTTCTTTCTTTTTTTAATTGTGTGAGAACCACACCATCAAAAGACTTATTATTTTTATTAGCTCAGCTTCCCAATAATGGAGCAATGTCAAAATGGTAAGGAAAAATCAAGAATAAAATATCCAAGAAACCAAGAGAATGGCTAGCACAAATGCATCAAATCCCCTTGAAGTCACATTATTTTTAGTCCTTAAGTCCTTCCACAATTTGAGAAATGCCTAGTCACTAATTTGTTAATAGTTTTATTATTAAGAAAGGGACTGTACAATTCCAAGCCAAGAGAAGCCATAGAAATTTATGAATGCATGGATGGCATGGACTCATTGCTTGTTATATCAAAAGAACCATACCTTAGTATCAACATTATAACTCCAAGGTAAAAACCAAACATTAGTAATCAATAGAATATAGTTCATACCACCATTAGGAGCACTTATTAGGTGATGAAACTAACAAAACAAACAAACACACAAAGAAATGAAAAAGTATAAACAATGTTGCAAAACAAAAATAATAAAATTTAAAGAACTTTTTAAAACAAAAATGTGTAAAGTTGTCCTCAAATGATCAGCAGAGGTGGCCATCGAACTTTATATGACCACTTAAAAAGTGATGAAACTAAGGTGATGAAACTTAAAAAGGAACTAAGGGCCTCAAATGATCAGTAGAGGTGGCCCTCTTCCCTATGACTGAGTTGGAAGGAGGAGATCCAAAATAATGAGCAAGGTCATTCATTCTCAGAGGTATTATGTGCATTGGTCATTATAAGTTCATGGAAGGGTTTGGTTTGTTGCACATTGATTAGTAATATCTTATCATGGATCTTTGGTTTGTATATGGTCATGAACCCTAAAGGAAAGGTTGTATGAATAATGTAAGGTCCTTCCCACAATGTTTGAAATTTTGTGCATTGTGGCACATGTGTGAGATTCCAATAGAGAACCTTATCTCCTGGTTGATACTTAACCTTTCAAATCTTTAAGTCATGATGTTGCTTGTTATATGCCTTGTGAAACTCATTTGATGACAAGGCCACTAATCAATTTTTTTCTAGCACATTTAAAGTTTTCAATCTTTGTTTTTGTGCTAGATCAAGATCGAGGTGGAGGTCACAAGCCATTCATAGTGTACGGAGCTCAGTTTGAATTGGGAGCATTGGAAGCTTTCCATACGCTAACTCATAGGGAGAGTAGCCTATAGGGAGTTTCTAGGTGGAGTGGTATGCCCAAAGAGCATCATTTAGTTTAGTGCTCCAATCTTGCCTATACTTGCTAATTGTCCTTATCAATATTTTAATGATCTCCCTATTGGTGACCTCAGCTTGTTCGTTAGCTTGGGGGTGATAAGGTGTAGTCAATATATGTTCAACCCTTAAGCATTGCATTAACTTCCAAAAAGTTGCACCTATGAAATGTGTTTCATTATCCGAAATAAGTGCACGCAGCACACCAAGCCTATTTACAATTTTTCATTGCACAAATCGTGCAGCTATAGATGATGTGTAGTCTATAATAGCAGCTGCTTTAGCCCATTTCATTAGATAGTCTATGGAAACTACAATGTAATTTTTTCCATTGGAAATTGGTGTAATGGGCCCCATAAAGTCTATTCCCTAAATGTTGAATGGTTCTAAAGGTTGAATCCATTGTTCTGGATCCTCCATTCTAGCACTCATTTCCCCATCACATTGACAATGCTTGCAAGATTGGACAAATTGATGGGCATCTCGAAATAATGTTGGCCAATAATATCCTGCAAGAAAGATCTTAATGGTTGTTCATCTCCCTGCATAATGACCCCCACAAGGGCCCTCATGAGCATCTTGGAGAACTCTTAGTTGGTCCACCTTGGGCATGCACCATCGAACCAAGCCATCAAGACACACTTTGTAAATTTGTCCTTTGATCTCCATGAAGTACTTGGCTTTGTGAAGAAACTATTATTTCTTCCTAAAGTCTAGCTCCTATGGTGTTTGTTTGGTAAGGAGATAGCAGAGAATGTTACTATACCAATTCATCTCCATGGATTGGTTATTCACTACACTGGCAAAGAGGGCTTCATCAGGAAAATGATCAAACATTACATATTCATCATCTTTTTTTTCCTAGCACAACTGAGATAAATGATCTATAAGTATGTTCTCGATGCCCTTTCGATTGATCATCGTTAGATTGAACTCTTGTAGGATTACCAGCCATCGTATAATACGAGGACTAACCGTTGGCTTATTTGTGAGGAACTAGATTACACTATGATCCATATAGATGAACACTTTGTAACCTAACATATAGTGCCTAAACTTATCTAGTGCAAACACCTCAGTCATTAATTATTTTTCTATAGTTGTGTAGTTAAGTTGTGCACCGGTGATACTCCTACTTGCACAATGGATGTAGTAAGGATGTTTTTGGTCATCTAACTATGTAAGTATGGCTCCTAAGGCATAATTGGACACATCATTCATTATATGGAATGGTCTAGACCAGTTAGAAGCTTGTAGAATGGGAGTTTCTACAAGCTTTTGTTTCATAGCTTGGAATGCTCATTCACATTCACTAGTCTATTCGAATGGTATGTCCTTCTTTGTTACATATACCAATGATTTGGCAATATTTGAGAAGTTTTCAATTGATCTCCTATAATAGCTAGTGTGTCCAAGGAATGACCAAATGTCTTTGAAAGTTTCTGATTGATGGGTGATTTTCTTGGATGACTCTAACTTTCTCTGGGTCTACCTCTATTCCTGAATATGAAACATTATGCCCAAGTACTACACCTTCTTGGACCATCAAATGGCTTTTCTGCTAGTTGAGCCTTAATTTAATTTCTATGAATCATTTTAGCACTTACTCTAATCGATCCAAGGCTTAATCAAAAATTTTTCCATAAGTGGAGAAATCGTCCATACAGACTTCCACTCTGTTTCCTATCTACTATTAGAATATGCTTAGAACTAGGTGTTGAAACATGGCAAGGGCATTGCACAAGATAAATAGCATTTATTTATATGCAAACGTTCCCCAAGGACTGGTGAATGTTGTCTTGGCTTGATCTTCTGGGGCTATCCATATTTGGTTGTATCCACTATAGCCATCCAGAAAACTATTATAGTAATGCCCTGTTATGGTCTCTAAGACTTGGTCAACGAATGGCAATGGAAAGTGATCCTTAAAATGTTGCCATGTTCAGCAGCCTAAAATCTATGCACACCCTCCATTTGCCTCCCTTTTTTGGCATGATCACTAGAGGGCTAACCGATTTGCTATTAGAAATGGGATATATGAACCCAGCCTTAAGAAGCTGTTCTATCTCTTCTTTTACTACTTGCTTCAATTTTGCATTCAATCACCTCTGCTGTTGTTTTCGAGGTTTCATGGAGGGGTCAGTGTAAATCCTATGCTAGCATATCCTAGGATCTATTCCAGTTAATTCGGGATATGACCAGGGAAAGGCTTTTGACCAATTTTTTATCACTTTTAGTAGGCTTTCTTTTTGTTTGGAAGCAAGTCTTGCATTGATGATTACCGATTTTCCATTTTCGAGGGTCATATATTCTAGACTGGTGGGCAATGGTTTCAAATCTAAGGGCTATTTTTAAAATTTTTTAGGAATTTCCAACTCCCCCTAATTGATGTTTTCAAGGTTATGGCTTGGAAGTTGGCAGCGAACTTGCTCTAGTGTATCTATGCTTTCAATGTAAGCGCAAGTTATTCCCTCAGTTAGTTCCATGCACGTTAGTGAGCTACTCTCTTGATCAACCATTAGCCACTGGGTGTCTTCTTGTCATGTGGCTGCTGCATACAAGCACTTTTGTATATTAATTTCTTGTGCACACCAGTTGCATGTAAGTAATGCTAAACTTTGCACAAACCATGATCTCTACACACAATTGCACCCTGTATCACTCTATGCGATGCATGGAACCTTCTTCTTCTCGATTCGTCTAAAACTATTCTTCTTGGATATTTCTAGAGAAAGATCACAGATTCCTAGGTGTGCATCTATAGTACTTAGCCATGCCCTTCCCATTATTATCGGGAAGTCCCCTTTACCGTTATTTACTTGTATCACTAGGAAATCAACTGGGTATGACCACCCACACACAGTGATAACGATGTCCTCCATCAGTCCCAAGGGAATAGTGATGGATTGGTCGGCCAACTCTAGGCAAATATTTCTCTTCCTTAATGAAGGCAGGTTCTAGGCTTTGTACATCTCTTGTGATATTAAGTTGACTTTGGAACCTAATTCTAGAAGAGCTTTACATGGTTCATTCCTAGTGACTTGGAGATAGATTAGAGGGCTTCCAGGATCAGAGAATTTCCTGGGAAGGTGGCCCACCTTAATCCAGTCAATAATGACATGTGTTAACATAACCATATGCGTTGGGCTTGGTGTTTGATTTGAAGGGAGCTCTGAAGCCTTAATTGATGGAGAGGTGTTTAGAGGTTCAAAAACTTGTGGTTGTGAGGGGTTGGTTGGATTGTTGGTTTTAAAGAAAGATCTTTTCTTCATAAGTTTGTTAGAACCAACTGAGGGTTGAGGATTTATAGCCCTCGTGGCATTGTGTTGCTGCGGTTGAGTGGGGAGTTCCTCCTGCATTACTGGAGTGGGTGGTAATGGAGATATTGGTGTGAGAGTTGCAAATGGATTTGGAGGATGCTATGTCTGTGGGTTATCTCCTCTAGGAGAAGGATTTCTATAATACTCCTGAGCTTGATAGTGATTTTGTGGTGTCATGTGACCAATAGAGTCATGTGGAGAGATTGGATGCTGCATGTAGTAGCCATATAGATCCATTTGTGGGTAGGGGTATTTTTTCCTTGGTGGTGGCATCCCCCATGACTGTGGGTATTGCCACTGTTGATGTTTCTTAATAGGTTGTGGTGGAGTTCAACATGGATAATATGTTGAACGTTGGTGGAACTGCCTTGGATTACCTTGTGGATAAGGTAATTGTAAGGGTTCTTGCCATTTGTTAAGTCATGGATTGAGTGCATATACCCCAGACTCTTGTAGATGTGAGATTACTGGGAACCATTCCTTAGGATGGTCATATTGGCATATCTCGCATCCACCATCATTGTTCATGTCTAAATCCACAACCTCTATTGTGATGCCCATTTTTCCTTTACCCTTGTTACGTGCATTGTCCACTTCTCTCTTTTTCTTTTTGTCATGTCACTACCTCGCTCCCTAGACTCCTCTACAATTTTAAGAATAGTTTCAAACATACTATCTAGGGAGTACCACATTTGGTCCACCTTTGCTGATACTTCTATTGTTAAATTTTGGAGTGGAAAAGTTGTCCTATTCACCATCTCTTCGAGTGGTGACTCTTCCTCCTAATAAAATCTCACTCCCCTTTTTCGAAGGGAAGGATCTTGGTTGTATTCCTCTACACTTTCTCTCTTTCGTAGCTCACCTTCTTCCTTGGCTACTTGTTGTAGCAATCTATGAATTTGAAGAGACCTAAGCTTTGATAATATCCCTTGGGAATATGTTCCAAGGGTTCTTCCTATTTCATGCCTAAGTCCATCCACGAGATGGCGTAGTTGATCCCGCTGCAAATAACCATGGCCAGGGCATTGATGTAACAGTGCGTAATAGTGGCCCATGGTAGCCTCCAAGGGTTCATGATTTCCCTGCTTCCATCCTTGGTTTTGCTTTCGTAGGTTAGACACCCAGGAGTATGTTTGATACTTATCATTGAATAGCTCTAACATTGTACTCCACCTATGAATGAATTTCGGTTCTAAGGACTAGTACCAGCTTTTAGCTTCTTTCACTAGTGTCCTTGGGAACAACTTCAATTTTTTCCATTCATTTTCTATGTTTTGCAAGGCACATGCATCATGGAATGCTTGTAAATGATTTTGAGAACTAGCATTGTATCCTCCTTCAAATCATGGGATATTATTCATGTCTAACTTCTTGATCCTACTATCCTTTTGGTGCCTTGCTGGAACTCTTATGGCCTCCATTATATCTAGCATGCTTCTAGTTGCAAGTAGGGGTTCTTCGTGGTCATCTTGTTCATAGCATCTATGGTGTCTATGTGGTTCCCTACTCTTCCTTATTCTATGCCTTGATTCCTTAGAATTCCCTCATCCTCATTCTCAACTATCTCATCAATGTTTTTCACTTTGTTTCCCTTTATCCTCACAGTTCGTTTTCTTATGATTGCCTTTGAACACTGAAGGAGATGGTGAATGTGATGATGAAGGTGAAGAAGAAGGAGAACCATCACCATGATGGTGCTTTCTACATTCTATTCGGTGGTCTTGGCCTTGATTGTGATTATGATTAGAACATCCACCCTTATCATGTGTTTGTGTTCATGGGGATCAGAACCAAGGTTTTGAACCATGGAGTGGAGGTTCTGATACATAACCTCCTGACCATCGTTAGGAGGGGGAACATTGTTTAGTAGGGAACCTATTGAAGCAGGTTCACCATCCCCAATTTTTCTTAAGACATGTGGGGTGTTATGGGGCCATTTACCCTTCAAGGATGTGTGGTAACTCTCCTATCACAAGTCCTGTTGACGTTGCACTTTTGTGGGATGATAGTTCCTTATGTCATGATCACATACAATGTATTCTATGTATAAAGGTGGAATGCCTATTCATGTGAGAGCACGAAGGAGAATGTTGGGGATTGATCAATCTGGAGGCAACATTATGTTACCCTCCAAGTCTCTCGAATGCAGTTGTTCATCTTGGTGGAGAATAAAGGTAAAATCAGGTACATACTCATCATGATGAGTATATACCACCCGAAACTATTGAGGAACTAGTGGATCTTGATTACGAGTATTATACCATTGACTATCTCTTGTGTTAGTCCTAGGCAATGAAGTGCTCTTATGTGAAGAAGAAGACATTTTTGTCTTGTTTGGTATGCAATGTACCGTTGTCTTATCTTCCTTTAATTAACCCTAAGGTTTCATTCTAACATTCCAACCATATGGATGAATTCCTATGTTCTACGTAGCACACAAAAAACTAAGTCCTTGGTGCCAATGATGAGTGGTGAGGTATCCCTGCACTCAACCATACGAATACGAGTGTTCACACATGATCTGGTCAAACTCTAAGGACTAGGTGCTTACACGCCTTAATGGAACACTCAAGGTTAATCAATCATTGTCTTCCCAAACTTACTTGTATTGTCACGGTTGTATGGTTAAGTAAGCTTGAGGTACATGATTTTTATAACTTTTATCTTTTTGATCTCTTATGCTAATAAGGTAAAGGGAAAGAGAACTAAGTAACTAACTTACATTAACTAGGTTCTAATTGTCCTAACACTAGTATCCATTCCCACTTTCCGTACACATCCTGAACAAATGCAATGCTGCTGGGATTACCAAATGCTAATTGTTACTAGGCTACCAAGCACTACACACATGCTCAAAGTAGTCGTATTGAGTGCACTTAACTAAGAGGATCAAGGGTTGAGAGAGAAATTAATTAACTATGAAAGTGTTAAACATTAAATAAGAATTAATTACTAATTAGCTTAGTCCATATGTTACAAGGTTTATCATAAAATTCATCTTTATTGGTGTACAAAAATGTGTGCTTAGGTACAATTTTCTCAAATAAAGATTTGTTCACTCTATGACTCCTACTTGCAGGCACATGGAAATTATTCTAACTTTGGAATAGTAAAATTGCCAAGAGTTTGGCTAAGGGTCTAAATCTAACTCCCCTAGAACAAAGCGTGCCAAGATGAGGCAAGAAACGATATCGCGTACACAATATCACAGCTCATTAATATGCAAGTATATTCTTAGATGCACAAGGAGTTTCCCGAATTATGCCTAAAGTCTAGTAAGACTAACAAGCTATGGTTTTTAGTTGGTTGCATGATCTAGGTGCTTCCAAACTCTAAGTTTTAAAACTTCTAGTTGGTTCTTTTGCTTAAATCTACTACATTTTGGTATTGGAATGGTGGATTATTATTGAAATTTTTGGTGTTATATAATGCTCTAAGGGTCTCTATGCTCAACATATTTCCATTTTTCCAAAATCCCTTGTAATGTATTCAAATTTTATTTAAATAGATTATGGATTTGTAATTTGTTGCTACAATTTTTTTGCTATGATTGTTGTAATTTGTAGGTGTGGTAGGTCATCATTTCCAATTTATTTTTCTATTTATGACAAGTTTTGATGCACCAAGGCCATGAAAACCATGTTTAGTGCTATAAACAATAAATGGACATTGAAAACTATGATGGATTGACCAAAACTATTCTGGTCTTTGAAAACTATGTTGGCTTCATGGAATTCTTGCTAGCTTCATGGAATCCTAGCTAGCATAATGGAATCCTCACTAGCTTCATAGAATCATATCTAATGTTGCTAGAACCACACTAGCCTTGCTAGAAAAATGAAAGCCCAACAATTCCAACACTAGCTACAAGTGGTTCTAGCATAGTTATGGCTATGACCAACATAAAACCCATGAAAAACCAAAATTTGACAATTTTCCAAGCCATTTTCATGCTTCCCAAGCCTAGATACATACTTAATATAGCTTTTTCTACTTTGGAAGTGAGGCAATAACAACTTATAAGGAATTTTCAACTCCAAAAAGTTGAAATATGCAATATTGTAACTTATGAGTTGTAAGCCTTACATTTTATGATAAAATTCAACCTTAAGGTTACAATGTTAAAAAGTTTCAACATGAGTTTTCTTAGTGGTGTTTCACTTGAACTTGAAGGTCCATTAGGATAACTCGTGTTCTCAAGAGTCCATTTTTCTAACACTTCGTCCTTGAGGACCATTGGGCCAACACTTGATCCCAAGCATTAATTAAGTCAATACTTTATCCAAAGGATCCATTTAGTCAATACATAGTCCTAAGGATTCATGAGGCCAACACTTTATCCTAAGGGTTTTTTTAGTCAGCACATGGTATGAGAGGACTAATAGGTCTACACTTGGTCCCAAGGGTCCATTTGGCCAACACTTGGTCTTAAGGATCCTTTGGACCAACAATTAAACTTGGAGAACAAGTAGGCCAACACTTGGTGCTAAAGATCTATTAGGCCAACATGTAATCTCAAAGATCCATTAGGCCATCGGTTGGTTCCTAGGATCCTTTAGATTAATACCTAGTTCTAGATGACTAGTATGCCAACATTTTGTCCCAAGGATCCTTTGGAATAACACATGAACTCTATTATCCATTGCACTAGTACTTGGTCTTGAGGATCTATTGGACAAACACTTGATCCTGTGGTTCCATTATGCCATTGGTTTATTCCAAGGATTTGTTAGTCAAAATCTTGATCTTGAGGGTGTTTTAGGATAATACTTTGTGTTGACCATCCATTAGGCCAACACCTAATTTTAGATTCTAGGTAGATCAACACTTACTTTTGAGTGTGCATTGAAAAAAAATTCGTTTTGAAGGTTCATTAGGCCAACCCTTGGTTCTAAGGGTCCATTAGTTCAGGATCTATTGGACAAACATATGGTTTCAAGGATTTGTGGGACCAACACATGGTCTTGATGTTCCATTAGGTCAGAAATTGATTCCAAAAGACTAGTAGACCAACATATGATCTTGAGGATCCTTTGGACCAATACTTATTCTCAAGGACCCCTTAGATGAATACTTGGTCCTAAGGATTGGTTGGACCAACACTTGTTCTTGAGGCTTTTTTGGACTAACACTTGGTCCTAAGGATCCATTAGGCTAATACTTAGTTCTAAGGATCCTATAGGCCAACACTTGGTCCCAAGGATTCATGGAGTCAACTATTGGTTGTAGAGGACCAATAAGCCAATACTTGGTCCCAAGGATCTGCTAGGCCACTAGTTGATCCCAAGGGCTTATTTGACCAACACTTGATCCTAGAGGTCAATTAGGCCAAGAATTGATCCTAAGGATCCTTTGGGCCAATAGTTGATCTTGGGGGTCCTTTGGGCCAACACGTGGTTCCTATAAACCTTTGGGCCAATACTTTTTCCTAAGGGTCCATTCAACCAATACTTGGTCCCAAGGGTCCATTGGATCAATAATTTCTTTAGAGGATTCATTAGAAAAACACTTGGTCTTGAGGCTTTATTGAGCTAATAATTAATGCTAAGGATCCATTGGACCAACAAATGGTTCCAAGGATCCATTAGGCTAACAATTGGTACTCCTTAGGCTTGCACATGCAAATGTTCATGGGTTCCATTGGGCTATGAGTAGGAAGATTCATTGAGTCAATTATGCCCATAAAGAGGAAATGTCATGATTCTCAAGAGGGTTTGTATCTAAAGATATCTATATCTGAGAAAAAATCACTATTGATGATAGTCAAAGTGTCATGTCAATGTGCCCTTATTGATGCAACCTTTTCTATGAGCCTCCATCAATGGGGTTCCATTTACGTGGTGTTTCCCCATTGACGAGGCCCCATCAATGTAGCATTTGCTACATCTAGGAGGCCCTGTTGATGCAACCTTATAATAAAAACTATAAATACAATCTCACAACCATGTTTATGGGGAATAAAGTCATAGTAGTAGCCAAAATCTTGTAGTTTTTACATTTAAAAGTTAGAATATTTTCCCAAGTGCCAATAGTAGGAGTCATTGAGTGTATGGATCTTTATTTGAGCACTATTATATCTAAGCATGATAGTATGTGCAATAATAAAGACAAGCTTCTTGATAAACCTTGTAGCATTCTAGATAGTTTTAATGTTTTATTCATGCATTTAATGTTTTTAGTTATTTATTCACTGTTCCTTAGTAAATAATCTAATTAAGTAATTAAGTGAGATAAGCTAAATAGCAATTAAGTAAACACATAAGTATGACCACTTCGAGCATGCGTATGATGTTTGGTAATCCTAGTAGCACTTAACACTTAGTAACCTAGCAATGTTACATGTGTTTAGGATGTGTATGGCAAGTGGGATCAAATACTTATGTTAGGACTAGTTAAACAATAGTTAGCCCATTAGATTATAGTAGACATTAAATTACTTCATTCTTTATCCTATTTATTTTAAGCACCAAAATCATAAAGTATAAAATGACAAAAATCACATGCTTCGATTACACTTAACCATACCTTTATGAATCACAAGTGTAATTGGGAAGACAAAGAATGACCATTAGGGCAAGGTTCACTTCCTAGGTGACTACTATACCAAAAGACATAGAGTCTATAGAATTTGACCAGATTGTGCTTGAACACTTTGTGATTCATATGGTTGAGCTTAGGGAACCTTTCATCACTCATCATTGGTGTCATTGCCAGGGACTCTATTTGTTTGAAATGTACACTATCTAGGATTAGTTAATATCATTAACATGATTGGGAATGTCAACATCACTCTCACACATAATATAATTGTAAGAGCACACTGATATTCTATTTGTTTGCAAAATGTCTTCTTCTCTCAAGTGTGATGATGCTATACTGTTGATCCCACAAGAGTGCAAGGTGTTGTATACTCATCCATATGAGTATGTACCTAATTTTACCTTCATCTTACACCAAGATGAACAACTACAATGGCATGACATGGAAGGTAACATTACAATGCCTCCTGATCAATTTGTGCCCATGATGATGCTTCAAACTCTTAAGAAGTTAGGGATTCATGATCTTCAAGAGGAGTATGTTATGCATGATTACAACTACCAAGACTACCATCCCATTGAAACACAAAACTTGAGAGATTGACACCAGGAGAAGTATCATGAATTTGCAAAGGGAAATGGTCCACCAATTCCTTGCTCCTATTGAACCAAGATGACAATGAGGATGCCCTCTGTGGGGATTCACAACATGAAAATTCTCCACCCATCATTACTAGTGATGGGGGTGTGAACCTGAATCTACATTTTACTATCAATAACCAAAGTTTAGGTAAAGATGTTAGTTAAGGCAGGGGCTTAAACAAGCATCAAGATGATAATAAACCTAATGAATGTGGCTATGACTAGTGAAGGGAAGTTGTCAGATATCATGGTGGCGGCGGTCCTCCTTCCTCTTCATACTCTTCATCTATGTCTTCTTCTTTCTCTTATTCTGTTTTGAAAAATGCTGTAGAAGGAATAATCATGATGGAGGTGAGTAGCAAGAAAATAATACTAATCGTCATACCCACAATAATAAAAGGTGAATAAGGAACATCATCAATGAAAACAAAATAATGATGATGATGATCCCTTACTAGTAACTCAAAGCATGCTTAATATTTTAGCAGTAGTTAAGATCCCAACTAGGCATGTGAAAGATAGTTAGATCAAGTTTTGAAGTTATTCCTGAGGACACTTATCAAAGAGATAGAAAGCTAGTATCAATCCATACAACTAGAATCCATTCACAAATGGAGTACCATGCTAGAACTATTTAATGATAAATACTAGACATACTCTAGAGTGTCTAATCTGAGAAGGCAAATCCAAGGCTAGAAATAAGGAATACATGAACCCTTGGATGCCACCATTAGTAGATATTATTCTCTCTTACATTGATGCCTTGGCCATGGTTATTCTCATAGGGAATAACTACACCACATCATAGATGGGGTCAAAGCAAAAACCAAAAGAACCCTTGGGGTTTATGCCTAAGGGAGAATATCCAAACTAAGACCTCATCAAATACAAAGGCTAATAGAGCAAGTAGAAAAAGAAGAAGGGGAGTTGTAAAAAAGGAAAAGTATAGAAGAATATAATAAGAACCTTTCCATCAGGAAAAGGAAGGTTTGATTCTATGACAAGGAGTCACCTTGACAAGGTGGTGAATAGGAAAACCTTTCCTATCAAAAAAAATATATCTAATATTTTGACAAAGGTTGATAAATTATGAGACTCTCTTGATGAAAAATTCTAAACTGCTATGAAGATTGCTAAAGAATCCAAAGTGTAGAATAGTTATTGTAATTGTAGGAGGTGGAAAGAAGATGAACATGTCTACCAAAGAGGTAATGGAAAAGCTACTATGGTAGAAGAAACTGTGGAGACAAACTTTGATGATGATGTTGGATGTGACATTTGTCAATATGATCATCCTTATGGATGTTGCCCTGTGATGTCACACTTACAAGAGTCTAGGATATACGTGTTGAATTCTTGACTAGCACAAAGGCAAACATCCAGATGATTACCTTATCCTCAAGGAAATCTAAGGTAGTTCCACCATCAACAACAAGCTTACTATCCAAGTGTAGCTCCACCATAACTATATGAGTAATACCAGTAGTGGTAGCAATCACAGTCATGGGGAATGCCATTGCCAAGATAGTAGTACCCTTATAGAAAACTAGAGCTATATGGATACTATGTTTAGTAACCTGTTTCTCCATGAATCTTTGTAATTCATGCCTCATGCCAACATCACTATTATCCTCTAGAGTACCATCAAGCTCATTCACCATCTACTCAAGGGGAGCACCCATATCCATACATCCCTCTCCATCCATTTGTGCACATTCCTCTACCCACATCGTAATTATCTATTACTCCATCCATGCAAGAAAAAATCCTCTTGCAATTATAGTAATAAAATTCTATGAGGGTTGTAAATTTACAACTAGCTTTCCAATCAAGTGGTTTGGATAATTGATCTAGGAAACAACCATTTTTCCAATCCAATAGTCCTCTCAAATCCTCAAAACTTAATGCAACTAGTTTCCTTGTATCTCTAGTATCCTCATCCTCTACATAAAATACATTTGAGAGCCCTTCAAACCAAATGTAGCCTTAGATCTACACTATGATGTTAACTCATTCTATCTCTAATTGGATCAAGGTTGACCACCTTACCATGAAATGATTTGACTTGGGAAGTCCTCTTATTTACTCATAGATCATTAGACATGAGCCATGCAAGGCTCTTCTTGCTTCTAGTTTTAGTGTCAATGTCATCTGTTATGACATGTACAAGGCCTAGAACCTACCACCTTTCAAGAAGAGAAATATCAATTTGAAATTGGTATATGAGTCAATCACTATCCCTTTGGATTAGTGGAGGACATCGTAACCATAGTTTATGGGTGGTCTTATCTTATCAATTTTCTAGTGATCAATGTAGAAAATTGCAAAGGTGACTTCCCCATCATTATGGAACATGCATGGTTAAGCACTATTGATGCACAAATGGGCATTAGGGACCTCTCCTTGGAAATTTCCATGCAGAATGAAGTTGAACACCTTGAGAAGAAGAAAATTTGATACATCACATATAGTGATAATGGGTACAATTTCATATAGAAAATAGTATCTATTAAAAGTACATTCATTAAAGCATGTAATTAGTATGCACATGAAATGGATATCCAAAGCTACTTGTACGTAGCAATTATAAAACAAGAGGATTCCCAATGGTTGATAGCTAACTTTGATAGCAACAAACTATTCATGGAACCTACTGAGAGCCTAACATGTGCCTATGTCTAGGGCATGGATGAACTTGAACAAGTTCATCAGCAACTCTCTAATGATGAAGATGATGATACCTATTGGGAAGAGTTGGAAATCCCTAATAATTTCAAGCTAGATCTTTTAGAGTTAAAAACTCTACTAGCCAACATGGATTATGCATTTTTTTAAAATGGTAAGTCAATTATAATAAATGTATATCTTGCTCTTGAAGAAAAAGACAAACTATTGGAGGTGGTTAACAAGTGGCCAACAGCCTTTTCTTGGTCCTATTCTAAACTAACTAAAATTGATCCAAGGATAGGATAGCATCATATATACACTGACCCAACCATGAAGCCAATATGGTGGCTGCAAAGGTGGTTGAATCCTAAGTGGAAGCAGATCATCAAAAGGAAAATAGAGAAGCTCGTCAAGAAGGGGTTCATCTATTCCATCATAGATAGTAAGTGGGTTAGCCCACTCATAATTGTGTCAAGGAAAGGTGGAAAGGGGTGGGTCTACATCAACTTTAGGCTATTGAATATGATAATATTTAAAGATAATTTTCCATTTCCATTTGTAAACCAAGTGTTGGATACTATATCTAGGCATTGCTATTTGATTAATCATTATTTTTCTTCAGCAACAATGTTGGGTATGTGACGTCATAAAACATTTGACATCAAGGTATATTCCCCAAGCCTATAAATACCATGCTTGGGCTCTTTTTTTTGAGTAATATTTTTTTCATTCTTATTTAGAGTAGCAAAGCTCTTGTAGTTTATTTTCCTTAAAATTAGAATATTTTTTCAATGCCCGTAGAAGTAGTCTAAAGTGTGTATGATTCTTTGTTTAAGCACTAATGTACCTAAGTGTAGCAATTTGACAAGAATAAAATGAACTCTTTTGAAAATCCTTGTAATAATAAGAATAGGTTAATATTTTTTTAATGCATTTTGCTTTCATGTTCTTTACTTTAATGCATTTGAATTAAGTAATTTATCTCTAGTAGTTAATGAACATGAGCACAACCACTTTGAGAATTCATATAGTACTTGGTAACTAGCAACACTTAACATTTGGTAGCCTAGCACTACTATATAGGAAAGTGGTATGATTACTTGTGTTAGGCTAGCTAGGCAATAGACATTAGTTTTCAATCTACTCTAGCCTTATTCTTGTTGTAGGTGATTACATCCACAAATTATTAAATGAAAAAAGCTCATATACCTGAATTACATTTAAACCATACCCTTGAGCCTCACAAGTGTAGTTGGAAAGACAAAAAATGTTCTCAACATAATTTCACTTCTTAGAAAAACTAGTGTACGAGATAACTATAGGTCCACAAAATTTGATCAAATCCCGTGTAACACCTTAGTGATCTGTATCATTGGGAATAGGGGTACCTCATTGCTCATTATTGACATCATTGTTTGGGACCTTTCTATTATTTTTTGTGCTATCTATGACCTAGTGAAAGTATCTAAATCATTGAAATGAACCTAAGCATCATATCTTATTTCACAATTACTACAACAAATTCTCAAAGCATACTATGATTTTTATTCACTAAATAAAAATGTCTTCTTCTCACAAAAGTGCTTCTTCACCCAAAGTTGATAACATTCATTCAAAAAAGACTTAATATTTCTAAATAATAGACATTCATTTTGATGAGTATGTGCCAAACTTCACCTTCATCCTACACTAGGATGAATAACTATGGTGGCATGACATGAAGGGTAACATTGTGTTGCCACCCTATCGGGCTGCTCCTACAATGCTCTATTAAATGCTTGTACAATGTGGTCTTTAAGACCACCATGGGGAGTATAATGTGGAAGGGTTTGACACCATGTATTATCATCCCACCAAAGCACAATGCCTATGGGATCGATAGTTGGAAAAATGCTATGAGTTTTCAAAGGGAAAAGGGCTTAATAATCCTCCATTCCTATTGTACCAACAAGCTAGTGGAGAATCCTTCTCTGGGGATTTTCCATACAATGATGCTCCTCTCTTTGACTTCAGCAATGGAGGTCAAAACCAAAATTTTCACTCCACAATTCACAATCTTGATTCTGGTAAAAAGGGATCCAATGACAAAGAAGGATTTGGAGGGCCAAGTCAAGATAAGGATGCCAATAAGAAGAATGATTATGATGATGCTGATTCTTCTTCCTCTTTTCCTTCATCATATTATTCTTCTTCTATCTCTAATCATTACTGCAAAAGATGATATTATGATGGAGGTGATCAAAATGAGTGCAATCATCAATGTGACCACAATAATCTAGGGGATCGTCAAGACAAGCAAGATCAAGGATGCAGACATTCATGAGAGGCACATTGCCATGAATGAAGGGGTAGTAGAGGGAATTATAAGAACCATGATCAAGGCCTCAATGAGCCTCTATTTTCTATCTAAAGTATTCTTAACATCATAGAGATAGTCAAAATCCTGATAAAGCATGTGAAAGATAGTTGGATCAAATGGTTAGACATGAACAATATCCCTCAATTCAAAGGAGGATATAACTTTAATCCACAAAATAATCTTCAAGCTTTTCAAGATGAATGTTCCTTGCAAAACATAGAAAACAAGTGGAAAAAATTAAATTTTTCCCCAAGGACACTCATCAAAGAAGTAGAGAATTGGAACTAGAATTTATCAGATGATGGAGTACCATGCTTGAGATGTTTAATGATAAGTATTAAACATACTCTAGGGTGTCCAACTTAAGGAAGAAAATTCAAGGGTAAAAACAAGGAACACATGAACCCTTGGATGCTACCATTGGACAATACTATACCTTGATGCATAAATTCCCTAGCCATGATTATTCTCAATTGGCTTAACTTCACCACATTGTAGACAAGCTTCGTAATGAAATGAGGAAAACTCTTGTTGTCTATGCCCAATGGCAATTGTCAAAATAACTATCCATTAGGTTCAAAAGTTAATAGAGTAGGTCACCAAAGAGGAGGGCAAACTAAGAAAAAGAGAAAGTGCAGAGGAGCATAACTACAATCCTTCCATTTGTAAGTGGGAGGTTCAATTCTGTGATAGTCAAGATGAATCCATATTTAACAAGGGGATGCATAAAAAATTCTTGCCACTTCAATAGTTCCAATTTGAACTTATAGCCAAGGTTGATTAGTTAAGAGACTCCATCAATAACAAATTTTAAGTTTTCCTCAAAATTGCTAAGAAGTCCTAAGAACAAGGTAGTGACTATGAGCATAGGAGGCACAAGGAAGCTAAACATGCATATTACAAAGGTAAGGGAAAAATTATTGTAATAGAAGAGGTTGTGAATAGTGAATTGGATGATGATCATGGATGTGATGTTTGTTAGTATGAATATCCCAAGGGATGCTACCTTGTTGTGTCACCTCTTCAAGATTCTGGGGTGTATTCCTTATATCTACGACTTACACAAAGACAAATATCTAGAAGGTTGCCTTATCCTCAAGGTAATCTTAGGTAATTCCACTAGCAATAATCATATTATCTAAGTGGAGCTCCACCACAACTATACGAATAGTGCCAACAATGGAAACAACCACAATAATGGGCATTTACATTTCCAAGGCAAAAATACCCTTGCTAGCAACCTAATCCATATGGTTACCACGTTTAGCAATCCATGTCTCCACATGACTCTTCCAATGATGTTTCTAATATTAAACATTACTACTAGCCTTCTGATTACTATCAAACTCCTTCTCCACATGAATGAAGGAATGCCACCTCCTATCCTTATCCTTCTCCTATCCCTACACATACTCCTCCTCTAGTTGCATAGCTACCACCTACTTCATCAATGCAGGGTGAACTGATCGCTCAACCACAACAACACAATGCTACAAGGGTTGTTAATTTGAAACCCAGTCATCAATCATAGGGGTTGAATTCTTGATCAAATAAAAGACCTTTCTTTTGACCTCGTAATCCACCTAAGCCTTCATCTACATCCACAGTTGACAACCCTACTCTTGCCTCTTCCTCCATATTGAATTTCTTTAGGCCTCCTTCAAACCAAACTTTGCTAAGGATCCATATTGTAATGCTCACTCATAGTGTGTTTGATTGGATCTGTGTAAGAAACCTTCCCAAGAAATTAGTCGATGTTAAAAGTCCTTTGATTTATTTGCATATTACTAGAAATGAATCATGTAAGGCTCTTCTTGATTCAATTTTTGGTCTTAATTTGATTTCTCACAAGATGTACACTACCTAGAACCTACCTCCTCTCAAGAAGAGCAATATAAGATTAGAATTAGAAAACCATTCATCACTGGTGGTCTTATTCTACCCACTTCCTAGTAATCAAAGTAGAGAACTACAAAGGAGACTTCCCAATCATTATGAGAAGGGCATGGTTGAGCATTGTCGATGTAAGAATGGGCATCAAAGATCTTTCCCTTGAGATATTTAAAGAAAATGCATTTGGAAATATTGAGAAGAAGAGATTTCCATGCATCGCATATAGTGATACAAGGTGCAATTATGTGTAGAAATTTTGGGCCATCAAGTAAGTATCCATCTCTAAATGCAAGTAGTGTGTGCCTAAGGTAGAAATTCAAAGGTGTCTATATACAACAACCATAGAATAAGAGGGCACCTAGTGGTTCACTATTAATTTAAAAAGAAGCACACTTTGCATGGAACCAGCTAAGAGCCTAACATGTCAATATGTCATGAGCATGGATGAACTTGAGCACATTCATCACCAAATATTTGAAGATATAAATGATGATACTCATTAGGGAGAGTTGAAAATTCGTAAGAAATTTAAGCAAGAGCCCCTTAAATTGAAAACATTAGCAACTAATGCTATTGAAAAATAAGAAGCCAGTTATAATCAATGTAAGACTTGCTCCAAAATAGAAAGAGATGCTATTGAAAGTAGTTGAAATATGATCAATATATTTTTCTTATTCATATCCTAAATTCATAGGGATTGATCCTAGGATATACCAATATCACATTTACACTAACCCGGCCATAAAGCCAAAATGACAACCGCAAAGGTAATTGAACCCCAAATTGAAGGAAATCTTCAAGGAAGAAATCAAGCAACTCCTCAAGGTGGGGTTCATCTATCCCATTATAGATAGTGAGTGGGTTAGTCTACTCATAATTGTACCAAAGGAAGGTGGCAAGTGGTAGGTCTACATCAATTTTAGGCTACTGAATATAGCAATATTCAAGGATCATCTTCCATTACCATTTGTTCACCAGGTGCTCGACATAATATTAGGACATTGCTACTACAACTTCCTAGATGGTTATAGTGGCTATAACCAAATTCAAATTGCACTAGAGGACCAAGAAAAGACAATGTTCACATGTCCCTAGGGGACTTTTGCATATTATAAGATGTCATTTGGTCTATGCAATGCTCCTGCCACATTTTAACACTTGGTCTTGAGCATCTTTCAATGACAGATCAGTAGTGGTGTAGAAGTATTCATGGATGACTTCTCCACCTATGGAGATACATTTAAGTAAGCCTTGGACTACCTTAATCAAGTGCTGAAATGATGTGTTAAAACTAACTTGTGGCTTAGTTGGTAAAAGAGTCATCTCATGGTCCAGGAGGGCATTGTACTAGGGCATAAAATCTTGCAAGTAGGAATTGAGGTGGACCCAAAAACATAAAGAGCATTCAAGGAATAACCCACTAACTAGAAATATTTAAATATTTTTGGTCATTCCTTGGACATATTGGTTACTACCAGCAATTCATAGATAATTTCTCTAAGATTGCAAAACCATTGGTCAAGCTAACAAAAAAAAAGATAATCATTTTGTATGGATCCCAGAATGTGAAAAAGCATTCCACCAATTGAAAGAAAAGCTTGTAAAAACTCCAATTCTACAAGAACATGACTAGTCCAAATCATTTCACATCATGATAGATGCATTTAATTATGCCTTGGGAGTTATGCTAATGTAGTTAAATGACAAGAAACGTCCATATTAAATCCATTGCACTAGCCAAAGCATTGTGGATTCATAATTGAACTACACCACTACAAAGAAAGAATTGATGATGGTGGTGTTTGCTCTAGAGAAGTTGAGGCACCATGTGTTTGGATATAAGGTGTTTATGCACACTGATCATAGTGCGATTCACTTCCTAATGAATAAGCCAATGGTGAGTCCCCATGTCATATGGTGGCCAGTGATCTTGCAGGAATTTGATCTTACAATGGTAGATCAAAAAGGCATTGAGAATGTGGTCACTAATCACTTATCTCAATTGTGATGGGATGAAAAAGAGGAAGAAAGCTCATTATTTGATACATTTCCTAATGAACTCCTCTTTGCTGGGGCTATAACTAAATAGATACTCAATGAGCCAAAATGGTATGGTAACATTCTCACCTATCTTCTCACTTAGGAGATGCCACAAGGATTGGACCACTGGAAGAAATAGTATTTTCTTTACTAGATAGAGCACTTCATGAAGATCAATGGATACTTCTATAAGGTGTGCATCGATGGCCTAGTTCATTGGTGTATTCCTAATGTTGATCAACTATGCATTCTCCAAGATGCTCATGAAGGTCCTTGTGGAGGACACTATGCTAGGAGATGCACAGCCATTAAAATCTTGATGGTAGGGTACTATTGGCCAATACTCTTTAGGAATGCTCACCATTTCATCTACTCTTGTGAATTATGCCATTGAGATGGTGGAATGACTACTTGAATGGAGGGACCTCAACAATGGATTCAACCATTAGAACCCTTCAACATTTGGGGCATTGACTTCATGGGTCCAATCACACCTATGTTAAATGAAAATGTATACATCATAGTCACTATTGACTATTATATGAAATGGGAAGAAATTGCAATTATCATCAACTTTACATCATCTACTACTACTCACTTTGTACAACAAAATGTTGTAAACAAGTTTGATGTGCCATGTGCATTAATTTCTGATAATGGAACTCAATTTACATGCACTATTTTTTGGAAGCTTAGTCAACACTTGGAGATTGAACAAAAACTCATAACACCTTACCATCCCCAAGCTAATGATCAAGTTGAGGTTACCAAGAGGGAAATCAAAAGAACACTAACAAGAAATATTAGCATGTATAGGAAGGACTAGAGCATGAAACTCCATGATGCCCTTTGGGCCTACTACTCAACTTGGAAACTTCCTGTAGGCTACTCTCCCTATGAGCTTGTGTACCACAAACTATCAATACCTACTATTTAATCTAAACTCCATACACTTTCAATAGCTTGTGACCATAACCTTGACTTAAGTTTAACCCAAAAAAAATATTAATGAATCTCAACCTGCTAGACAAAAATTGATTAGTAGCCTTATCATCAAATGAGTTACACAAGGCCTATAATAAAATGTTTCATGATCTAAAAATTAGAAAAGTCAAATTTTAACTAGGAGTCATAGTTCTTTACTAGAACCCCACACACATACCTCAATGAACTAAGTTTCAAACATTGTGGAAAAAACCTTACATCATTTATGAAACTTTTCCTTTAGGGGCCATGATGATCTATAAACCTGAGAGCCCAAACAAGAAATAGCTAGTCAACATCCAACAAATTAAACATTTCCATGATCATACACTAGCTAACACAACAAACACTTGATTAGATGGACAACCATGCTCTATATTTTAGATCTCCTCCTCCTTTTAACTTAGTCATGGGGGAAATGGCCAACCATGCCAACCATTCAAGTGGCTCCTTAGTTGTTCAACTTTTTTATTTTACACATGTTTCATTTTACAACTTTTTGTTTTACATGTTCTTTGTTTTACATCTCTTTGTTTTTATGTTATTAGTTTTTTCTAATTCTTGTTTTACACCATCGTTAGTACATTTGATATTTCTTGAACATTTTACACTTTCTTTTATATTTTCTTTTCTTTGATGTGATTTTCTAGCTTTTGTCAATAAGTGCCAGGTACATTGGTAATGCGTTACTTGATGGTGGTATGTACTATTTTATTATTTGATTGTTGGTATCTAGTTTCTAGCTTTAAATTTCATTATGAATAATTAAGACATGGTTTCCTTTCATGCAACAAGCAGTGAGTCTACAACATCCATCCATTCACACACTCTATGGTTTTTCTTATTTTGGAAACGTGTAATCCCTTTTTCATTAATAAAACTTTAATGAATTTTTAACTTTGATAGTTTCTATAATTGGTAAGGATTCAAAGGTTTGAATAGGGTGTGACTTTAAGGGGATTTAGTATTTTTTGTACTCTTCTATTTTCCTAAGTGCATGTGTGTTTTCATGGACTTCTTACCACTTTGCATCATCCAATAAAAGGAAGTTGAATAAGTCCTTGAATGGTGTGGTTCTCATCAGAAAAAAAAAACAAAAAAAAAACAATGAGAATTCAAAGCACATATCTTGGAAAAAATAAATGCATGTGTCCTCACATGGTATGGTTCTCATCATGAAAAAAAATGATGAGGATTCAAAGCACACCCCTTGGATAAAATGCATGCATGTGTCTTTGCATGGTGTGGTTCCAATTTCAAAAAAAACCACAATGGAAATTTAAAACACATCCATTAGATAGAATAAATGGGCTACAAGCACTAGTTATGGGACTAGTCCCCTCTAACTAAGGCCCGTTCTCACTTCCTACTTCTTCTCTAATAAGGAATGGTGGTTGTTTTGTGGGAGCACTCTTGTGTCTCTAGGGATGGATTGGTCTTAGAATGTCAATGTGAAGTCACTAAAAGTGATTGGCTTTGGTCTATACTAAGGATGGATCGTATCAAGTTATTTAACCACACAATCCACAAGGGACTTCATGTGATCATGATTAGGAACTCCATTCCACTCTCTCTCATCCATCTATGCTTTCCATGTTTCACCTCACTGCTGATTTCATGTTTTAGTTTGATGTTCTAGTTTGATGTGTTGGAATTCTTAGTTATTTTATTCTAGGTTTTTGTACTTAACCTCTATAACCATTAATCATCCATAGAGCCCATGTACTCTTTGGTTTGAAGTTATGCAAGGGCATAAAAGGCTTGTGTCTACTTTGGGGAGGACCCACTTGCATATCTTTTGGTTGGGTTAGTTAAGTTCTTTACCCTTAGATACTTTCACAATCAAATTCTTTTTATTTACCCCATCAATGACATCCAATTGTACACATCTTTATAATAGTTTTCAATGAATTCTTATTTTCATTGTTTTGAATCCTTATACCCTCTTCAAATATTCACTTGTATTGAACTTTTTCAATTTAATGGATTTCTTAATTGCATTAATCCTATCTATCAACCTTCCTACTAACACTACTCAAGAAATCAATTAACCACAATCACAACTTAGCCAAGAGTAACCACCAGTGAGACAAGACATTTAACAATTATGTGTTATACATTGCATACTAATTCATGATGTAGCTGTACAACTCAATGATGATCATTCATGATCGTTGGATCTCTCCTCTCTCTCTCTCTCTCATTCTTCTACTACTAAGAGGTGTTGGATGTTAGCATTATCCAGGGTGTTCACTTCTCTTATCATGAACACCAAATTTTATAAAAATATTGTAATTCCATACACTTGGCACTTAGAGTTTGTATGTCTGTTTCATCTGAGTCAATCTATCATGTCAGTTAATAATCCCATACCTGCCTAATATGTTATGTTGTAAAGAACTTGTTCCTTCTCTTCTTCACTTAAGGATGAGTTTCATTTAGTCATGGGGGTATGATGAATCACCATTTTTCTTTGGCTACGACATTGGATACATGACGTTGGGGCTGTGATGTCACATATGTAACATTAAGGTATATTCCCCAAGTCTATAAATACCACACCTAGGCTCTTGTTTTGAGTAAATTTTTGGTCATTCTTACTTAGAGTAGTGAAGCTCTTGCAATTTATTTTCCTTAGAGTTAGAATATTTTTTAAGTGCTTGCAAAAGGATTCTAAAGTATGTACAATTATTTATTTAAGAACTAGTGTACCTGAGTGTAGCAATGTAATAGGAATAAAAAAAACTCTTTTAACAATCCTTGCAACACTAAGAATAGCTTAATATTTCCTTTAATGCATTTTACATTCTTGTTCTTTACTTTAATGTATTTGAATTAAGCAATTTATCTCTAGTAGTTAATGAACATGAGCATAACCACTTTGAGCATTCATATAGTACTTGGTAACATAGCAACACTTAACGTTTGGTAGCCTGGTAGTGCCATATATGTTTAAGAAAGTGGGACGATTACTTATGTTAGGCTAGCTAGGAAATAGAGATTAGTTTTCAATCTACTCTACCCTTATTCTTGTTATAGGTGATAACATCCACAAAATATTAAATGAAGAAAATTCATATACCTCAATTACACTTAAAGCATACGCTTGATCCTTATAAGTGTAGTTGGGAAGACAATGAACCTTCTCAATGTCATTTCACCTCCTAGAGAAACTAGTGTATGAGATAACTATAGGTCCACAGAATTTGACTAGATCATGTGTAATGCCTTAGTGATTCGTATGGTTATGCATAGGGGCACCTTGCCACTCATCACTATTATAGCTTCTTGGATGCTTATAGTGGCTATAACCAAATCTAGATTACACTTGAAGATTAGGCCAAAACAACATTCATGAGTCCCTAGGGGACTTTTGCATATTGCATGGTGCCTTTCAATCTATGTAATGCCCCCACAACATTTCAACACTTAGTCCTTAGTATTTTTCAATAGTAGATTGGTACTGGGATAGAAGTCTTTATGGATGACTTCTCTACCGATGGGGATATATTTGAGCAAGCCCTGGATCACCTTAAGCAAGTACTGAAAAGATGTTTTGAAATAAACCTTAGGCTAAATTGGTAGAAAATTTATTTAATGGTCCAAGAAGGCATAATACTGGTACATAGAATTACTCATGTAGGGATTGAGGTAAACCCTAAAAAAGATAAGGGTCATCTAAGAAATCACACACCAACCAAAGATAGTTAAGGATGTTCAATCATCCCTTAAACACACTAGCTACTACCAGTGGTTTATAGAGAGTTTCTCTAAGATCACAAATTCATTAGTTAAGCTTACAAAGAAGGATACTCCATTCATCTAGGCCAAGGAATGGAAACATACATTCCAATATCTAAAGGAAAAACTTGTAGAAACTCGAATTCTATGGGCACCAAACTAGTCTAGATCATTTCACATAATGATATATGCATTTAATTATGTCTTAGAAGTAGTGCTTATATAGTTTGATGATAAGAAACATCCATACTATATCCATTACATGAGCTGAAGCATTGTGGATGCACAATTGAATTACATCAGACCTAATAAAGAACTAATGATAATGGTGTATGTTCTCACAAAGTTCAGGTACTATGTGCTTGGCTATAAAGTGTTTGTGCACATAGATCACAGTGCCATCTGTTTCCTAATGAACAAGCCAACGATGAGCCTCCATATCATATGATGGCTCATGATCTTACAGGAATTCAATCTCACAATTATAGATTGAAAGGAGGCTAACAATGTGATCACTAACCATCTCTCTCAATTAAGATAGGATAGCTAAGAGGTGGAGAGCCTACTCTCTAATCAATTTTTAAATGAACTTCTCTTTATAGGAGCAATAAATGAGTAAGTTCTCACTAAATTAAAATGGTATGATGGCATCCTTACTTACCTTCTCACTCAAGAGGTGCCATAAAATCTAGACATTAGAAAAAAACATTAGTTTCTTCATCAGGCTAAGTATATCATGAAAATCAATATACATCTCTACAAAGTGTGTGTCGATAGCCTAGCTCATTAGTGTGTTCCTAATGAGGATCAATTGCACATTCTCTAGGATGATCACAAAGGTCCTTATAGAGGCTACTATGCAGGGAGATGCACAACCATAAAAATCCTTATGGCATGATACTATTGGCCTATAATCTTTAGGGATGTCCACCAGCTTATCTAATCCTATGAACATTATCAATGAGATGGTGGGATGACTACTTAAATGGAGGGTCCTTAATAGTGGATTCAAGCACTAGAGCCCTTTGGCCTATGGGGTATAGATTTCATGGGTCCTATCATACCCATGTTTAAGAAAAAGGTATACATCATCATAGCAGTTGACTATTTCACCAAACGGGTAGAATCAATAATTGTCACCAATTGTACATCATTCATTGCTACTAGATTTGTACAACAACATATTGTAAATAGGTTTGTTATGCCATGTGCACTAATTTCTAATAATTTAACCCATTTTACAAATGCCACCTTTTAGAAGTTGATGCAACTTTTGGGGGTTGAACATAAATTAACAACACCTTATCATCCCTAAGCCAATGGTCAAGTAGAAGTCACTAACAAGGAGATCACAAAGATCCTAACAAGGACCATATGAAAATATAGGAGAGACTAGAGCAAAAACTCAACGATGCCCTATGGGCCTATAGGCTACTCTTTGTATGAGCTAGTGTATAGAAAACTTCCAACACTTCCAACGCAATCCGAACTCTATAAACTTTTAATAGCCTATGACTTAGACCTTGAACTGAGCTTAGCACAAAAAGAAAGATTGATCAACCTAAATGTGCTAGATGAAAATAAATTAGTGGCTCTATCTTTGAATAAAGTGCATAATGTATTCAATAAGAAGCATCATGACCTTAGAATATAGAAAGTAAAATTTCAACCTAGAGATAAGGTTTTCTACTAGAACCCCACACACATACCCTAGAAAAAAAAGTTCCAAACATTGTGGCAAGGACCTTATATAATTGACGAAACCTTTTCCTCTAGATCATGTTAATATATAATCTTGAGAGCCCAAAGAAAAAGTAGGTGATCAATATCCAATAACTGAAACCTTTGCATAAGCCTAAGCAAGCTAGTGCCACAAATACATCAATGGATGGACAACGACACTCAATTTTTTGGATCTCCTCCTTTCAACTCAGTCATGGGAAACATGCCCATTTTTGCTAATCATATACATGGCTCAGTTTTTCTATTTTTTATTTTTCACATTTTTGTCTTTAAAATTTGTCTCTTTCAGACCTTTTTGATCTTTAAAATTTTTCCTATTTTTACACAATTGTTTATTTTACACCATGATTAATACATTTGAAATTTTCTAACTATTGTAAACTTTCTTATATATTTTAATTTATTTTTAGTGTGTGATTTTTGTTATTTTTTCTAATAAAAGTACTTTATTACAATAGGAAATAATGGTGCTATAGGTATTACAAATGGTGGTTTGTGCTTTATGTTTTGTTTGCTAATCTCTAATCTCAATTTTTGAATTTTTATACCAATGGCTAAGTCATGGTTTCTTTTTTTCATAGAATAGGTAGTGAGTCCACAACATCCACCCATTCACAAACTCTATTTTTTTTCTTGTTTTGGAAATTTAAGGTCTCTTTTATTAAATAAAATTTTAATAAATTTATGACCTTGTAGTTTTCAGAATTGGGAAGGATTCAAAGGTTTTCATAGGGTGTGGCTTCAAGGGGACTTAATATTCTTTGTACTCTTCTACTTCATTTGGTGCTTGATTATTTTCATAGACTTCTTACCATTCTATGTCAACCAATAATAGAAAGTTAAATAAAGTCTTTACATGTTGTGGTTCCTATTCAAAATGAAAAAAAAAATAAACAAAAAAAAATTTAAGAAAAAGGATGGCAATTCAAAGCACATCTCCTAGACAAATAAATAGACTACAGGCACTAGTTATGGGACTAGAAAGACATGTTACCCATGCTTGAAGGTCCCCTCTAACTAAGGCCCGCTCTCATTTCCTACTTCTCTTTTATTCTCTTTATGGAATGGTGATTGTTCTATGGAAGCACTTGTGTCTTGAGGGGGTGGATCGGTCTTGGAGTGGCAATGCAAAGTCACTACGAGAGGTTGGTTTTGGTCTAGACTAAGGATGGGTCTTCTTAGGTCATTTTAAACAGAAAATCCACAAGGGACTTTGTATGCCCTTAATTCAAAATTCCATTTTAGTTTTTCCATCATCCATATTTTTTGTCTATAAATCACCTCATTACTAAAGTCCATGGTCTTGATTTAGTGTCTTGGTCTAACATACCTAAATTCTTAGGTAGAATCTTTTGAGTTTTAATCCTCTACTTCTATTGACCATTAATTACCTATGGGGCCTACAGACTCTTTAAATCTAGGTTATGCAAGGGTAAACAAGGCATGTAACAGCTATGGGAAGGACCCACTGGCATCTCTCTTGGTTGGGTTCATTAAGCACCTTATGCTTAGGCATTCTTGCAAGTAGAATCTTTCATACACCTATCTTCCACATCAAACCATGAGCTCCTTTACATATTTTATTTAATAAATACATTCTCCATCAAATTTTTGAATTTTTAAGCTTTCAAAGATCCTCTTAAATGATTTCATCTTCTTCTACACTTTTTTGGGACTCCATGAACCCTAAATTCATTGAAAAATTCCTTGTATTTTTTAAGATATTTAAAATTCAAAAATTTTCCTATGGGCTCCATATATGGGGCCTTATTTATAGAGAAGATTCATATACGAGGCCTAGTATATGCATCCCCATCAACGTAGTGGAAAACTACTATATATATCTATGATTCCACTTTGAAATTTTTACATTTTCTCACAAACTCCATGAAAGGTTTTCTAATTTTTAGAGCCCAGAACCTTCCAAAGCCCATAACTTCCTAATCATTTATCCAAATCACTTCATTCTTTGACCCTAAAGCTATTGGAAATAAGATCTTCATCATGGGGTCCACAAATGTGCCATTTTTGATAGAAAATGTTTCACCATTTTCTAATTCCCACAAAGGTTTAACTAAGAAATCAACTATTACACACCAAATTACAAGAGTTAAACCTTTCCAACAAGCTTTAGTGATATTTACAATAAATAATTAATAAAATAATCAATCTACCATGGTTCAACCTTTGCAAAGTATAACTAAATGATGAGATAAAGTATTCAAAAGTTTAAAGTTACATATTATATCTACTAATCCATGAATGTATTATGACCATAGATTGCTCCAAAAGGAAAACACATGTAGGAAGTAGGACCATCTCAACCAAGGAAGAAATGGCCTAGAATGGGAAGGGGCCAAGAATAGGCCAAAGAAGAACCACTTGCAACCCACATCAGAGGTCCTCTTATGGAATAGGTTGAGATGGAATCTATTTGACATATTCCAAAACCACCAGCAGTAATAGAACATTTTCACTAGGATTATGCACTAGCTTAATAAGAAAATCTTGAGATTACCTTGATAGAAGCTTGCCTAAATGAAATTATATCAAGGGAGGTTTAAAAAATGGTTCTCTAAGAGTTAAACATTTTTCCTTTCCTAGAGCAAGCACTGAAAGAAGTGCAGAACCAACTAAAGACTTCTCCTATGTGGTCAATCATCACTTCCACTAGGGAGTGGTACATGGAAGAGACATTTTTATTTTTGAATAATAGGTAGGCCAAATCAACAATAAAAATCAAGAAAATCTTAGTGTCCTACTTAATGTAGGTCATTATTGAAGTGCTTAGGTTGCTAGAAACAAGGGTTAATCTTGCTAATATTCTAATGTAGGTGGATTTCAACATCAAAAAAGAATGGATGCAATGATGTTATGGTGTCAATTGCAAGGAGTTTGACATGCTCACACTAGTAGAAAGCATCCACTACAAGATTGCAATCTTTCACCTAAATCCCATGATGAGGCATAGCAAAATCACCATCTTTTCTAGCCATGCATGTTCTGCTCTATGTGGGAGATTTCCTATCAACCTTTTATGGTTGATCTATCATGATATGGAGAAGTGATTTAAAGAAAATAAATGTGGAAGGAAGGCACTCCCCTACCCATGCCTCATTAGAAAAATTTGTCAAAGGGGAGGAATAGTCGGTTATATGAATGATGCTATCAGGCATGCCCCAACCACTAATTGGATGGAAATGATGAAAGATAAAATGCTTGCAACAATCATTTAAAAAGAGGAGTAGCAATCATCACCTCTACTTGTCACTCAAAAAACTATGCTGAATGTCACTGTAATAGCCCAACAATTATGTGAGTATCAAGAATGGATCTTGAGTGATTAAGAACAATGAGTAAGCATTAGTGATAGGGATCCATCTATGTATCGACTAGCAATCAGTCGCCTAAATGAGGTGGCCCAAATAATTAGCATAATGGGTGTAGGTGGATTCATTTTCTTCATCCAAAGAATGTAGTTGTACATGAGGTCAAATCCTAGTGCTAGAAAGGTCATGGTATCTCTCATAGAATAGTAGCCACTCCCAAAACTTTTTAGAAACATTAAAACCTTCTCGATGCACTTGGAGAAAGGCAAGGGAGCAATAGTATTGGTGATGCAGCACCAAGGGTAGGAGACAGCAGCAAAGGTGGTTGCTGTCCAAATTGCCAAAATACTTAATGCACTTGCAACATCTGTACTAGACATCATTGCACTCAAAGATGTGTAGATGTTTGTAGGGATCACAAGCTGTAGAATGAATGTAGCACAACATGAAGAACTGCTAGATTGATTAGTGGGAACTAGGCAACCACTTCTGGATGCCTTTGACCTTTTGAATATCATTACTACAACCTAGTCAAAGCTTCTAGAGACAAGTAAAAAAATCATCTTGGATAAGTAACTCGAAATAGCAAAGAAGCTAAATGAATGCATGGCTATTGAAGTTGCCAAATTAAGAGCTCAAATTGTCAACCTTGTATTTCTCAACCCAGCATTAACAAAAGATGAAGTTCTTGAATAGCTCTACACCAGATAGGAAGGGGTTGAGGGTGTAATGGAAATAATGGTGTTCTACTAATCCTTGGCAGAGGCTACACAACACAAAATTTAGAAGGCCTTGATTAGACCCACTAGGAAAATGTACAATTGACCATAGAGAACCATGCCTATGGAATGTTGGTGAGCACAAATAAAAATTAATCAACTTCATCCATCAATACCAAAACAAAATTGGCCATAACAAACATAGAGATAAGGGGATTGGTAGCTGAAAATAGAAACCTCTCCATGGAGGAGCTTTGTGCCCTTCACCAAAAGACTATAATAGAGGTAGATACCTAGAAATCAAAGTCTCTGTTCTATTTGAGAGAGTCAAAGATCATTACAGAGATTAGATTGGTCTACAGAAAGAAGTGAATGAAAGAAACATCTAGTTGATGAAGGTAAAAATAAATGAAGCCCTCCAGTAACTCCAACAAGAAAGATAATTGTGGAAATCCATCATTGATGGGATAGATGCCTACAACAAGGTAGAGATCCACATGAAGGAGTTGTAGATTAAGGAGATGAGGGAATACATAGAGCTTTCCAATCTCTAATATGTAAATTTGGCCATGTTGATTGTCAAACAATTTTGGTTAGAACTAGAGAAGTAGGCAGTTAGCTCATACTTGTTGTATGAGTTCAAGTTTAAGCATCACAAAGACATCAAGCAAAAGCTTATGATGGAAAATGCTAAACTCAAAGTTCTCAAGGGAAAATACATCAATCAAAGATATACCACTAAGAACCTAGCTAGAAGGATGAATGGCTACCTAGAGTTGCAAAATGTAGTTAGGGTGTTTGATGTCTAATGCAAACAATTCACTACCGAGTTTGGTAATACTAAGGAGTTGTTCTCAATAATGTCTTGTCCATGGGATATCCCCATTCCAGACCACATTGGTGATGCCACATGGACTATGAATGATCCTAGGAGTAATGAGAAGAAGATGAAGGCATTACTAGATTCCTTTTACCTTCCATTGGAGGGTGTAGGTATAGTAGGATAGCCATAGCTACCTTAGCCACCACACATGCCCAAAGCTGTTGAAGGTCCTTCAGAACCTTAGGAGCCTCCATTGCCTAGGACCAATTGATGTTCTCCATCATCTTCATGCCTTCAGAGGATGTGCTATCTAATTTTGTATAGTCGGTCATGGTGTTCAATTTTGTATCATGAATACCATAATTTTTTTAATGTATTGATTTGTACACTTGGGCACTCAGTTTTATTATGTCAATGGCTAATTAATAATCCCATACCTTTCCAATTTTGTAAAGAAAATTAAGTATTATTTTTCATTTAGTCATGGGGGTATGATGAGTGTTAAAGTGTCACATCGATGGACCCTCATTGACATGGCCTCATTGATGGACCCCCATCGATGAGGTTCCATTTACATGGTGTTGCCTTGTCGACGGGGCCACATCAATGTAGAATCTGCTACATCTACGAGACCCCATCAATGTAGCCTTATAATAAAAACTATAAATATGAGCTCATAGTCATGTTTATGGGGAATCAAGTCATAGTAGCAGCCAAAATATTGTAGTTTTTAGATTCAAAAATTAGAATATTTTTCCAAGTGCCCATAGGAGTCATTGAGTGTACAGATCTTTATTCAAGCATTGTACCTAAGCATGACAGTGTGTGTGGCAATAAAGACAAGCTTCTTGATAAACCTTGTAGCATTCTAGTTAGTTTAAATGTTTTGTTCATTCATTTAATGTTTTTAGTTATTTATTTAATTTTTTAGTAATTGAGCTAATTAAGTAATTAAGTGAGATAAGCTAAATAGTGAGTAAATAAACACATAAGTATGACCACTTTGAGCATGTGTATGATGTTTGGTTATCCTAGTAGCACTTAACACTTGGTACCCTAGCAACATTATATGTGTTAGGACTAGTAAAACAATAGTTAGCCCATTAAATTAAAGTAGACATTAAATTACTTTATTCTTTATCCTGTTTAGTTTAAGCACCAAAATCATAAAGTATAAAATGACAAAAATCATATTTCTTGATTACACTTGACCATACCTTTGTACATCAAAAGTATAATTGAAAAGACAATGAATGACCATTAGGGTAAGGTTCACTTCCAAGATAACTAATATACCAGAAGACATAGAGTCTGTGAAATTTGAACAAATCACACATGAACGCTTCATGATTTGTATGGTTGAGCATAGGGATACCTTTTACCAATCATCAACTATTTAGTATTGTAAGTAGTTCATGGTTACACCTATTAGGAAAACCTCGTAATCTATGAAGGTTCCCTATTCATTAAGAATACTAAGGTAAGAAGCCTCCCATCCCATTGAGGTTCACATTGCATGATTACATTAAAATGTTAAGACTTGTTTAGGAAATGAAAATATCATGAGGTGGCTATGACACATAATCTTCTAAAGAATGTTTTTCTAGAGTCAAATATGTCATTAGACTTTTATATAAGTTAATAATGCACCATATCTAAAGTATAACATCCTAATGCTTGTAAATCACATTAATCATTAAATAGCATCATAACCTATATAGATGTCCTATCTATTTCATCAATGTCTTTAATTCTTGAGGAGATATCATTACACACGAGTTACTTTATGATGATGCATGCATTGTCAAGGAGGACCATACCCCCAAGGTTCAGAACACTTATCTATAAAACATTATTAGGATCAAAATGAACATTATTATCTATGGAAGTTGGATCTCAGTCCATCTTATACTGGAAGCACCATTTTGAAGGGATCCCTATATACAAGATCATTGCAAAAATTATACATGAGATAAGAGTATCCAAATATTTTCATCACTTTCATAGAGACTAGAGAGCATCATTGGAAGTTCCTAAACATTTCATCAAAGTAGTAATCACACATACATAAGCTAGAATTCATAGGGGCTTTTAATCATGCATGGTGAATAGTTAAAGAAATGATTACTAGTACCATCCCTCAAAATGTTATGCAACCATGTGTTGATGGTACACATCAATAGGGAAGTCACATAGTTGTAATGATAATGTTAAAATTTTGAGATCCTTGGAACTCACATAGGAACTGTTGAGTAGGTGTGACCCTCTAGAAGGCCTTAATGATGCCATATACATGTATAAGAAAACCAAAATAAATGCAAAGAAACCATCACCATAATTGAAATCTCTTGTCCTTGAACCTAGACCTTGCAAAACAACACCCACCCAACATCAACAGTAAAGGTATGAAAAACACGATTCGTATCTACCAATCCCTACAAGACTCTGATATTAGTGGATGTGGTGGGATCAAAATACTAGGAAGAAGAAGCAAAAGAGACACATGAAGAAATGCTCCTGAAGAGGGGGAGGAGGGGGATAAAGTAAAGGTGATCACGAATCTTGATGATAAAGGGATAAAGCTCAATGGAGCATGGTAACAAGCCCACGTTAACATCTATAATATTCCATCATGTATTTAAGTCATTTGTAAAGGATTCTTCTTATTGAATGCTAGAAATGAAACTACATGAGCCCTAGTACCCTATGGTGCATGCAGGATAAGATAGTATTATTGGACTAGGAAAATTCAATTATTGAAATGGAAACAAGAATATCCCTAGCACTAGAATAGTTTAAGCCTTGAATCCTAAGGGCCTTTGGAAATGGGATTCAAGCCACCCTGGATGATTTGGCTAATCACCCAGAGACTTAAGGAAGTATAAAGGGAAATGTAAACAAAAACATAAATGTAAATGAAAACGTAAACAAAATGTAGATGGAAATGGAATTGTAGATCTAGAATGGAAAAAGATATAGAAATGAAAATGTGAACTTATATCTACACTATAATGAACTATGACTTTATTAAAATGAAAAATAAAGTAGTAGGTTCAAAAAAGTACAAATTTTGTGCTAGGTGCACAAAAAGTTTCTTAAAGGAGTTTGAAGTTCATTGGAACTAGTGCAATGGTACTATGTTAGAGTCCTATTTCCCAACGTAGATACTCATTTTTACTCAAAGGGATTAGAAAATTTCTAGGATCTCTTGGTTACAAAAATGCTAAATGCTACTACTTAGGAGAAGTTGAGAATCAGAATAAGGTGTTTATGTTGGATTTATATAGGCCATGAAATTACTATTTTTGAGACCTACACATTACTATCGTAATTACTGATAGATTGATGTCTATTTGTAGGTGTCAACTATTGCAATTCCTAGTGGAGTTGCCATTTATAGTAAGTTTGAAATACACCATAGACACCAAAGTCCATTCATTTACTATAAATAGTAAAAATACTTTTGGGACTACACTAGCACCATCCCAACTATGTTAATTTTGGTGGACTATGCTGAAGTTATTGAAAACTCCTAGAAACTACTATCTACATTAGTCGTGCTACAATAGCTAAAAATTTTGGGTGACTATGTTAGCCACCATTGGAAAAATGGAAAATTGAGAATCCCAACAATTTCAACACTACATCTATGTTAGGTTTTGTGTTCACTACATTGGGTTGGAAATGAGAATGAAAACCCAATAGCATCTACGCTGGGGGTAGATGGTTCTAGCGTAGTTAAGGCTATAGCCCTACAAAAACCAATGAAAATGCTAAATTTAGCAATTCCCAAGGTAATTTCAGCCTTTCCAAGCCTCAATATAGACATGAGATGAATTTTTCACTTGGGAAGTGAGGAAATAGCAATTTTGAGGCATTTTTTAGCCCCATAAACTGAAGTATGCAAGATTCTAGCTCATGGACTACTTATCTTACATTTACAATAAAATCTTACCTCAAGTTGGAAAATGAAGGTTACAATTTGTAACATGAATTTTTTGTGGTGTTTTATTAGCCCTCCTTTATTGATGTTTGGAGAATTAACCTTAGAGACATCAACAAAGAATGCCAAATTCCATTGCAGATCCATCACTCACGTTTCCTCTCCATGCTTGTATGAAGCCATGTTAAACAGTGCTTGTGATAATTAGATAAAGTTACGATAAGGTAAAAAAGGGCATATGTAGTATTTTGATATGAGGGAATGATCATGAGGATTAATAATGAGTTTCAAATGTTGGCGTCATGGCTACGATATGATGCTAACATGTTGATCGATCAATTAAGGCTTCACACTTTGTGCTCTCAAAGTGTTGATCACTTAATAATAAGTTTGAGGAACCAACACCTTACTCCAAGGTTTCTTTGGCCATTAGGCTTCTCCCTTTGCATGTTTGAAGTCATTGATTTGTCTTTTGGTCTTCATTTTCCATTTATCTTTTTGGTAATTTGCTTCCTCACTTTTTCTTGTGGGGTGAAACCTTCATTGGGTTTCTTTGCCTAGGCTAGTTTTTATTTTATTCTTCCATTGAATGAAATGTGTTACACTCAATGGAATTGATATTTTTCCCATTGAATGAGATGTGTTACATTCAAAAAATTTGATGGTGGAAATAAAGTGAAATTTCCCACTTGATGATGGTAGCATAGTCAATAAAGTGGAACACTCAAATTTGATGTTTTCATTTTTGAAATGAACTGAAATTGTGTTTCAATAAAGTGGAACAAGTTTCTAGTATTTTTAAAAGTCAATTTGAGTTATTTACGATCCACTTTGGGCTTTCCCATGTGGACTACGTTGGGCTCTAATGATAACTACACTGGTCTAGTGTAGGCATGTAATCCCCAATGTAGTTGGGATTGGGAAATGTGTTTTAGAATGAAAAGTGACTATGTTGGCCTAGCATAGACATGAAAATTTCAGTGTAGGCCTCATCTTGCATCTCTTCATCATGGTGTTGTGCATTCCCATGTAGCAATTTTTGATGGTGTAGAACATTGTGGTGCCACTAGTGATAGTTTGATCCTTGGACATCTTTGGTTTGCATGCCACCACCTCGTGGCTGCTTGCTACCTCTATCATGGTTTGCTCACTATTGCAATTACACTAAGTGTCTCCTGGTGGATACTTACTACTGCCACCTTCACTTATATTCATCTTAGCCCTTTCTACATTGACACATGGACAAAATTCTCCATCATGGCCATCCACAACATGAGTAGCTTTCTTAAGCTCAACCTTGCATCTACATTCATGTTTTGCATGAATTACTAGATCTAGGAGATGCAAGTGATTTTAGGCATAAGCATCGCTACAAGTTTTAGAGTGGGAAATGGGTTAGATGCACAAAGATCCAAGGTGGTGTAGTTTACTATAGCTATTGTAGTAGCAACATGCATGGTGTTCAACAGTATCATAGTAGTGTCATTACTGGCACTAAGACAGCACGTCAACCAAGGGTTCATGACAAGTAAATAAGTTAGCTTCGTAGTCTCTACCATGACTCTACTTCTTGCTATCTCTTTGCTACTAAATGTTACTCTACCTATGCTAGTCACTATGGCTATGAGATGTGGATGGCAATCTTATTTTGTGGTTATTAATGCATTTTTCTACTATGCTATCGACTTACCATTAGGGATGTTATTAGGATTCAAGACCCATATGCATGCCTAGGGCACATGGTGGAGCATGATTTTTGGTGTGGTCCTTCAAATGCTAGTGCTAACAGTTTTTACCTTGTGCACCAATCGATTAAAAGAGGTGAAGGACACTATAGACAGACTTAGGAGGTATTTTTTGTAGACCAATTCCTATCAAATAGACACTAATGACCATTCTAGAGCACAAGATTCTGTGGTGTTGTTGTGATGTCTGAGCTAACACTTGCCTCTTGTAATAGTAGATGTTTCTTCATCGAACAAATTCATAGATCCCTTGTTTATAGTAATACTATAATTTCTTTGACCCTTCTTCCTAATTTTAAGTCTTCTATTATTGAATAGTGACAATGATGTACACCACTAAGATTGTATGCACAAGCCACTCCTACAATGTAATTTAGAAGTTTCGATTTTTCCAGTGTAGTTGGAATTGGAAAATATGTTTTGGAATGAAAAGTGACTACACTAACCTAGTGTAGACATGCAACTTTCAGCATAGTCAACATTCTAGCATGTGCTTTGGGTGAATTCATTGTGGTGCAAGTGAAGGGGCAAGATGTGTGGCACATCAATTAGGCCAATGGGCTATGTAGACTTAGTGGCTAGTGCAATCCTAGTAGGATCAAAAAATTCATTCTTTTTTCTTTTTTAAAAAATATTTTTTGTTTATTTTGCATGCATGTAGTTGTGTGGGTCTAATGGTGGTGGTGTCTCTGAAAGAAATGCTGGCATTGCCATTGGTCATCATGGCTTTGGCAAGGTGTGATGGTAGGTGAAATGGTGAGGAATGGTTTGGGTGACATCCAAGGTGGCATGTGTGGTAGAAGAGCCATGTGGACAGCTATAGCATGGATGTAGAAGCGGCACAATAGTAGGCATGGAGGCATGTGTAGTGGACAAATAAGAAATGACAATGGATAAGCATGGCATCAAGGGTGAGAGAGGATGAGCATGGTAATAGACCATATTATGGTGGTGGGAGGACATTGTTATGGTGGTTTGCACTACGCTAGCCCTACATGATCCAAAATGGGCTTATGTAGCCCCTATGCAGGTTTGTGGGCCATGCAGGTCCTATAGTTACAAAATTAATTTTTTTGGGAAAGTAGGCAAACCCTAGCAGATTTGTCATTGTTAACAATAGCCTTTAGTGGATAGGCTAGCCTATATAGGCTGCATACTGGTGGCATAGGAAGGGAGCAAGGTGATGGCAAAAGGGTTTTCACAATGAAGGAGGATTTTGATGGTAAACTATGTTGGGGACTATGCTAGGCCAGCGTAGTCCATTGGGGTTTAACGTAGTTGTATTTTTGGAACTACTCCAATACTATGTTAGGCTAGCATAGTCTCTCATAGTTCTATTTTTGGAACTATGCTCAGTGTAGTTCCTTGAGGATTTTGGTGTGACATGGTGGCAGGTAAGAGTTTTGATAGTTATGTGGATCTTGGCAAGCAACACATAGCTTGTGCAAGCCACAAATGGTGGTGTGGTGTAATGTGGAGCAAGTGGCTAGGCACAAGAGTTAGAAAAGTAATGCATGAAAAGTAGGAGGCAAGTTAAGGGTTTCATTAATAGCATGTTTTTGTTACTTTAACATAGGTAAATTGGTATACCTTAGAAGGAACTTTGAGGGATGTAAAATTTTTAATTTTTGGCACTCAAAGTTGGTTTCTGTAGGGTGTTAACTTCTCTACAAGAAATAAATTTGGCTTCAAAAATTATAAATTCAATCATGACACATCAATGTTTTATATTGGCATTTAGATAAGAAGAAATAGGGCTGCATATAATACTTACCTTCATGAGTCCATTAGTGAAGCAAATTATGTAAACTCACATGAGATTTCTTGCAAAATGGTATTAGATCCAAATCCAAATGGCTATACCAAAGTTCTAGAAACAATTCATTTAGAGGAGGAGGTCCCATTTGTTATTTCTTTTTTCACCAAAGAATCAATCCTTTTGGAGCCATTATGGGATCAAATTTTAGCTTGAAGCATATTTACTATGGGATTATTAGTGAAAGGTAGGTTGCATTTTAGCTTCAAGCATATTTACATTTGAGTAAATGCAATCAAATGTTACTAAATTTTTTTAAAAAAAAATTTATTATGTTAGAATCAACATAAAATTTATCATTTGGATAAGGAAAGTTCCTTTCAAGCATGTTGAACCTAGAGTAGGGATCATGCACCAATACACAATGCCTACCAATTGCTTGATGTACATGTTTTTCTACTTACAGTACTTCATTTGGTTTTCTACTTACGTGCTAATGAATGATGGTTCTTAAAAAGCAAAATCCTTATGTTTTTTATATGTATGTTGTGTTAGTGGCTCCCTCCTCTTAATTAATTATGTATATAGGCTAGCATGACATTATCAGGGTGTATTTCTCTCTTTGTTGCAAGGTTTCGACAACATGTTTTTTTGTGCTTCTATATGTTTATTACAAGTTTTATATGATAATTTTATTAAGATGATTTTTGTCTAGTATTTATTGATGTTAAATTCCATCCTATAGTCTTTGTTGTGTTTAGAGAACGATTTTCATATATTTTCTTTAGTGGAAATTTCAACAGGGCGTTTATTACTAATCCAAAATAGCATATCACTAACAACGCCAATTTTTGTATTACTATTTAAATTATTTACCTACTATTTAGGCTCTTTTGCATAGGTTCACAAATGCTGAAACTAGAGATGCATGTAGTTAATTAAAGAATATGATGTTCATGTGGATATTTCATTAAAAATACTTGCTTGATAGACGGTATGATATTGTATAGTTCTAATTGCATAGTATTAACACTTCACTTTCTAGTATCACTTGAAGTTTTAGTTAATTTATAATATATATCCATAGAAAATGCCACTTTTTCCCAAATAACTATTTTTTTATTAATGTTTTAAAGGAGAGCATGTCTTTTGTTAGAACATGGGCAAATATCCATGCTTTTATTGGAGACATTAATGCATAGAAGCAATGGCCTTGTTGGCAATAATCATGGAATGTTTAAAATTTTGGTCAATATAAAAGGCGATGAGGAGATTTTAGAGTTTATCACATAAAACTTATCCATGTTTTTGTGAACATGCTAAAAGATGCGGTTCTATGTATATATGGTTTTTCAGCATTCTATAAAATTTAAATTTTTGTTACTGTTGCCAATCAACCATAGATGTTAGTGGCAAAGGTTCTTCGCATCCATAAAATAATTTGGAGGTAAGTTATAATGAATCTCTCATGATTTAAGGGCCTCTTCTTTAAGATATTTCCAAAGAAAATTGTGCCTAAATCTATAACATTTTAAATTTGAATGAATCGAGTAGAAAAGGATGATTTGGAACTTGGTGTGATGGTTGTTGTAACAAGAAAATATAGCTTTGACACCTAATAGTGATCCTAGATTTAAAGAATTTGAAGTTTAATTTTTCTATTTTTCAATGCATGTTCCATTGCACATCATGGACAGTTCTTGATGTCTTGGGAGAAAAAAAACTCATTTCCAAAAGGAAGATAGAGAAACCAAGAGTCATAGGGATCAATGCAACAGTGCATGGTTGGAGCCTATGTGAAGGTAGTGCATGTTTTTATTGTTTGAAGGCCTTTATTGTTCATAAGAATTGGGTGATAAAGTTGGTGCCAATGTTGATGATGATTTCTCTCCCCCTCTTAGGATCAAGCCTTGGTCATTGATGTCCTAGCTATGTTTATTTTCTTTAGCTAAACTATTGTTATACCTATTTCATTTGTCCATAATGATTATGAAAGACATATTATTTTTGTTATTGTATGTTGCAAAGTCCAACTATGGCCATAGACATACAAAAATTTTGATATTCTTTGATTGTTTTCACATAGTATGACTACGACTACTTTTCCAACTTTATATACATAAATGGTAGACGTAATAAGGCTATAAAACATATGTTGCAATGATAATTGTAAACTAAAGTACATGCATATATGTAAAACTCACAAACAGTGCTATCAGGTAGATTAGCTACGATGTTGGTATACGGACAAAAAAAGAGTTTGTTATGATTACTAGTTTTAGGCCTTGGTAAGCCATAAGGTTGCCAGTTTTAGGCCTTAGTAGGCCATGATCCATACTTGCCTAATAAGAATGGGAGGCTCTCAAAAGATCATATAAGGCTATAATCAATCATGAATCATGATATAATGTTGCAATAGTAAACAAATGACCATTAACAAAAGAAGGAATAATGTGCTTCCTATGAACACGTTATGTAACTTTTGAGAGGTCAAGGAATCCTTTAGATACAATTTTATGTTCACCACCTTTCTTGTTAATCATGGTGAGTAGTATGCATTTTTGTTGGTTACTTTATGTCATAGATTTGATGTTGATAGCATTTTTATTATCTTTGTTATTGGTGGTGCTAGTTTGAGTGTTGAGAGTATCCTCTTGAAATTCCACCTTTGAACCTTGGTCGATGTTGACATAGTTAACTAAAGTTAATGATACATTGTCCCCACAGATCATAATTTTTCTCTCCTCATAGGGCAAGTAAATCTCTTAATATATAGGAGATGATATTGCATGAATCTTAGCTAACCATGACCTTCCTAAGATTAGGTTGAAGCCATTAAATGACCACTAGGAATTTAGCAGATGTAGGAAATTACTTACCAACTACAAAATCCAAGAAGATGGAACCTCACACTACTACCTATTAGCCATTAAATGACTTGAGTGTTGAGTTAGTCACATTTGGATGTTCTCAGTTAGACATATCTTGTTAACAATGGAAAATGGTACCAAATTAGTTGCTAGCCCATCATCTACATGAACACAATGGACCTTGTATCAACCAACATGTATAGTGATGAGGAGACAAATGAATAGCACTTCTTTTCTTCTAGAATCAATGTTCACTTCACTTTCATAAAAGTTGAGCATTGGTTGATGCTCATTTTCCCTAAGTGAAGCTTGCTCAATGATAGAGTGCATCAACTCTCTATTGGCAGGCATGCCTCTGCTCATAGGGATAAAGATTAAAACTTACACTAGTGCATTCCTATGTGTAGAAGAGGTCATGATCAAGTTGTACAAGTTTGGTGATATGTTCTTCTACTTTAATAATCATTGTCTTACTCCATTTTTATGAGGAAACTCTTTCCCTTAGAAAGTTGTTGTTGGTGCTTGGAGAGTTGGGCTCATTCAATACCAACTCTCTATGATCTATCATCTTCTAGAGGTCATCATTTAATGCTAGGTAGATATTAGTGTCACGACTAGCCATTTGATGATAATGAGAATACCTATCCAGTCTAAAGTAGTTTGATAGCTTTGGATCATCCTTGGTAGCTATCGTTGGGTATCTAGCTATGTCACAAAGACAATCATGCCTCTTATAAGCCTTCTTAGACATTTTATTATGTTGTATATGGTTATTTTAAAGCAAGTATTCTAAGTTCTCAAAAGGCTTCATGGATAGCCTTGTGTACTTAAATCTATGCTTCTCCAAAAGTTTGGTCTTGGTTCATTTGAAGCATAGGAGGTGAATGGTTGGGATGAGTTGGAAGATGCATTGTGTGATGGTGATCCTCACCTCTCTCCTCCTTGTTTTGAGTCTTTTGCTACTACAACCATAGTTGTATGTTCTTCCTTTATTTTATCCCTATCCCTCCTTGCATGCTAGTTTTTATAGGCCACGTAGGCTAGGTTGTTGCTTGCCTCAATTTCCTCCTCAATGTTCTTAGTTTATGAAAAGGATTTGCTTAGTGATCAGGGCTCTAGGTAGTAAAGCTTTAATTTGATAAAGTCAATTACTAATCGCTTAAATATGACTAAGAGGTGAGTTTTAGTAATACGCTTTTGAATCTCATTGAGTATTAAGTTCCACCTTTGAATGAACTTTTTAACTGGTTTAACTAGGCCCTACTTCACCTTCATCAATTGATCCAATGTGGCATCTAACTTTAAGTTGTATCTAAAGTAGTTGACAAATTGATTAATCAAGTCCTTAATGAAGGATATTGAACCTCCAGGCAAGGTTCAGTACCAATCTAGAGTTGTACCCTTGAGGAACATGGGAAAAATTCTCAATATTATATGAGGTGAACTTGCAAAAAGAGGCACTTAGACCAGAAGGTGACTAGATGTGTGTTGGGATCCCCTTCACCATTGTATTTGGTAAAGTTTGGCATAGTAAAGCCTATGAGCAAGGTTATTTAAGGAACTATAAGGCTTATAGAATCATCTTAATAGAAATCTAGAATCTTGATTGTCTAAGTTATATTGGCCTTAAGTTTTTGCAAATCTTTGATAAGGTCTTGGATCATTTGAAAGGCTTGATCCAAGAATTGAGGCATCCTCATGTACTATGGTGTTTTTGTTGGTAGTTGAGGAAAACTTTGTGATGCTTGGGGCTATGTGATGGGTATTGATATAGACTAAAGAGGTTGGATGAACACTATTGTAGGTGGGTTAAATAATGAGAAAGAGATTTGAGTTGGGACTTATAGTATGAAGGAACAAAAAGGGTGTTTGAGAGGCTTGTGTTTCTTAGAGCCCTAATGAGGGTCCGACTAGTATGACAAAGGAATATGATGAGGTAGACATCACCAACACTAGGTGAATGGAGTGAGATTGTGTGGCAAAGGATATAGATGAGAATAAGAAAGTGGACTAAGGCATGTATTATACCTGAAATATGGAAATAATGGGTGTAGACTCAAACATGTTAGGATGGATAGGAGTAGAGTTGAGCCAAGGGACTTGTCCAATCGATGAGGTAAGAGATGTGGAGTTGGGTGCAGTGGTTTGGGAAGCTAAAGATTGGAAAAGGCTATTAATGAAGGTGTCCAACTCCTATTCATCCTCAAACTCACCTTCCTCTTCTTGACAATCCTCTAAACCAATTCCCTCACTAAATTCATCAACCTCTATGAGTTGTATAAGCATTTCTATATAAATGTTAGTGAGGGGGATTGGTCATAAGGAGATGAGATGTATTCTTTTCCATTTTAGTGTATAATATCTAACTAACATGTAGCATTAGATTCAAAGTGTGATATCAAGAGCTTGGCTTGTATCTTGGCACAATAAAATTTTTAGACCTCCTCATTGATAACTACAAAATCTAGGTTTTTAACCCTTTGTCTAAGTGATTACCTTCATTCTATGACCATGGGATCTTTTGAATCATAAACATGAATTGCATCTTGGTTGAATGCCATATTTGTTAGGTTAAGGGGTAGGATACTTGATCAGCTAAAATACATTATTAAGAGAGATGGTTTTAAATTTTTTTACTATTTTTAGTGGGATTACCCATGAGCATATTTAACAGTAAATGAAAAGGTAGTAGGAAAATTATTGTTGTAAAATGCTATGCAGTAGATGGTTGCGTACTATACAGTAGATAGGATTTAAGATGGTAATTTTAAACTACATTGGCTCTTTCAACTAAATTTCATAGAAAATGGAAATGGGCTTCTACAATGGAAATGGGTTTTTAAGGTAAAATACATTGGTTCCTAGGAAACTAGAAATTGCTATAAAATTATAGTGAAAAACCTAGCTCAATTACCACAACTATGTTGAGGTATGTGGGAAAAGGTTTGGGTAGCAAACATTGGTCTCAATGGAATATGTTGGCTAGATTTAGAATTGGAAATGTAACAAACTGGGTATTGGAAAAATATTTTGAAAGGGATTTATGACTAAGAATTGGGACAAAGACCCTCCTTTTAGCACCAGAAAATTGTTGAACCTAGAAAATTTGATTTTTGGAATGGAAATTGGAATATCCTAGGCACAAAAATAGTTTTAGCTTTGAATTCCAAGGACCTCCAAAAATAAGATTCAAGGCATCCTAGATAACCTAGTTAATCACCTAGGAACTTACAGAAGTGTCAAGGGAGACATAAATGAAAATGTAAATGTAAACAAAAATGTAGACAAAAGTGGAATTGTATATTTTGAATGGAAAAAGACACAAAAATAAAAATGTGAACTCAGATATGCATAATCATGAACCACAACTTTATTAAGATGGAAAATAAAGTTGTAGGTTCAAAAAGTACAAATTTTGTACTAGGTGCACAAGAAATTTCTTGAAGGAATTTGAAGTGTGTTGGTGCTAGTTGCACTCACACCCCATGATCCATATACTCCCCAACTCTAGTTTCCAGCAACTTCATGCTAGTTTCCACTGAAATTAGCAATGTGGTCACAACTGATATCCCATATTTGGTGTAATGATATTATGTGGAGGACTCTGTGCCTAGCATAGATACCAATTTTTGATCAAAGGAGTTGTAAGGTCACAAGGCTCTCTTAGTTACAAAAATGTTAAATGCTACTGCTTAGGAGAAGTTGGAAACTGGAATAAGGTATTTATGTTGGATTTATATAGGTCATGGAATTGTTATTGTTGGGACATTCACATCATTATCATGATATTAACATATTGATATCTATTGGTAGGTGTCAAAGGTTATAGTTCTCAATGTAGTTGCCATTTATAGTATGTTTGAAATACATCATAGACACCTAAGCCCATTCATTTACTATAAATAGTAAATGGACTTTTGTGACTACGTTGGCATCATCCCAACTATGCTGACCTTGGTGGACTACACTGAAGTTGTTAGAAACTACTGGAAACTATTGTCCACATTGGCCATGCTACAACTGCTAAAAACTTGGGATGACTAAGTTGGCCACTATTGGGAAATTGGAAAATGAAAAATCTGAATAGTTCCAATGTTTCATCTATGTTGGATCTTGTGGTGACTATGGTAGGTTGGAAATGAGAATGAAAATCCAACACCATCTACATTGAAGATAGATGGTTCCAACGTAGTTGAGGCTATAACCCTACAAAAACCCATGAAAATGATAAATTTAGCAATTCCCAAGGAATTTTTAGCCATCCCAAGCCTAAATATAGACATGAGATAACTTTTTCCACTTGGGAAGTGAGGCAATAACAACTTTTGAGGAATTTTTCAACCCTAAAATCCAAAGTATGCAAGATTGTAGCTCATGGACTACATATCTTACATTTACAATAAAATCATACCTCAAGTTGAAAAATGAAGGTTACAATTTTCAACATGAACTTTTAGTGATGTTCTAAGTATCATTGATACATGCCAACAGAAGTAGCAAAGCTGCCTCTATCATCAATCATGTAGGATGGATGGGTATTGAAGGCATAGATGGAGACAATATTATTGTCATAATAAGAACCTATTCTCAATTGGAGATGCAAGGATACATGACATGGTCTTACAGTCTTGTGCAAACAATGATATGTTATAATACTTGTAAGACTCTAAATTTGAAGACAAAATCATAAATTTGATTTTGATGGACAATGATACATTATAAAGTTCTAATTGGACTATATATATTGGGTGTACTTATATTACAATTATTTTGAGGTTCCAACACCTCTAGTGATAGATGCAATTATTTATTCAATAATTGGAAAACATAAAACAAAATTCCAACATATGCACTTGATTCCTACATCATCATTGGTAATTCAATTAACATAAAATTATCTAAGCCTCTTAGGTTTAAGTATGGTGAGAGATGGTTTCTACCAATGTTTTTAAAACTAGAAAAATCATAAAATTAATTTACCGAAACCATAAAGCCAAAAATCCTAAATCATAAATTGTAAGCCATAAGAAACATACAACCTAAAAACACTAAGCACTAAATCCTAAACCCTAAACACTAAAAAATCCTAAACCCTAGACCTTGAAAATCCTAATCATACACCCTAAGTCATAAAACCTAGAATATCCTCAAACCTAGACCCTAAAAATCCTACACCCTACATCCGAAAACCTAAATCCTAAAAATCCATAAACCATAAACCTTAAAACCCCTAAAATCCCTAAATCCTAAACCCCAAGAACCCTCAACTTGAAACCCTAAAAAACTCTAAACTATAAACACTAAAACTTAAAAACGCTAACCCTAAAGCATTAAACCATAAAAAAATCTATACACTAAGTCCAAAAACACTATATATCCTAAACCCTAAAATCTGTAAACCTTAAATCTATCCACTATATTCCTACATCATCATTGGTAGTGTAATTAACATAAATTAATCTAAGCCTTCTATGTTTATCTAGGTAGAGAGATGCATTCAAAAAATATTTTGAGAATTAGTAAATCATAAAAATTATCTTCCCTAAACCCTAAAAATCCTAAACCCTAAATAGTAAGAAAATCCTAATCCCTAAGTTCTAAAAATCCTAAACCTTAAAAATATTAAATCCTAAACCATAAAAGCTATACCATAAAGAACCCTAAATAGTAAATCCTAAAATTCTTATATCATAAAAAATCATAAACCATAAATCTTCAACCTAAAAAAAAGATCAAACTTAAACCCTAAAAATCCATAAACCATGAACAGTAAATCCTAAAAGCCCTAATCCTAAAAACCTAAACCATAAAAAGTGCAAATCCTAAACCTATGCACTTCATTCCTACACCATCATTGGTAGTGTAATTAACTTAAAATTATCTAGGCATCCTAGGTTTATTTAGGTCAAGAGATGGATTCTACCAATGTTTTGAAAATTAGGAAATCATAAATATTAGCTTTCCTAAATCTTATAAACTCCTAAACCCTGTAGCCTAAAAATCCTAAACCTTAAAAAATCATAAACCCTACACCATATATCATAAATCCTAAAAAGACCTAAATACTAAACACTAAATTCTAAAAATTATAAACCCTAAAAATCCTAAACCTAAAATACTAAATCATAAAAAAATCATAAACCATAAACCCTAAAACCCATGAAAACCTTAAGTCCTTTATAATTCCTAAAATCTAAACACTAAAAATCCTAAACTCTAAACCCTAATAACACTAAATCCTAAAACCCTAAATCCTAAAAACCATACATACTAAATCCTAAAACCTTAAATCCTAAAATCTCCTAAATCCTAAACCATGAGAAATCCTAATTCTAAACTATGAAAACCTTGAACCATAAACATCCAAAAACCATAAATCCTAAATTCTAAAATCAAAATCCTATACCTTAAATACTAAAAACCCTAAATCATAAACCATAAAAACCCTAAAAGGGCTCTAAAAACCATTAAAATGCTAAATCGTAAAACCCTAGGTCATGAAAAATTCTAATTCCTAAATCCTAAGAACCCTAATCCATAAACCTAAGCCTAAACCCAAAATCATAAGAACCACTATAGCCTAAATACTAAAATTCATAAAAACTCCTAAACTCTAAAAACACCCTAAACACTAAATCTTAAATCCTAATAAGTAATTTATAAAACCTATACCATATTGATGAAAGGTTGTATAATGCATAGAAAAAAATCCTAGCCTATGCACTTGATTTCTTCATCATCATTAGTAACATAATTAACATAAAATTATCTAGGCATCCTAGGTTTATCTACAAAGAGATATGGGTTTCGCCAATGTTTTGAAAATTAGAAAATCATAAAAATTAGCTTCCACAAACTCTAAATTGTAAACCCTTAAATGATAAACACTACACCCTAAATCCTAAGAAATCCTAAACCTTAAAAACATTAAATCCTAAAAAATCATAAATTTTAAATCTTGGAAAACTATAAATTCTAAAACCTAAACCCAATTGAGGTAATGTTATTTAATGTAGCAAGATGTAAGGATATTAAAGGCATAGATGAAGATAATTTTAATTTCATAATAAAAACCTATTATCAAATTGAGATGCAAGGATAGATGGTGCGATCTTACTATTATATGTAAATAATGAAGTCTTAGCCTAGTAGTAAGATTCTAGATTTGAAAACTAAAACTCATGGGTTTGATTTTGGTGGGCATTGCTAAATTATAAAGTTCTAATTTGACTATATATATTGGATATGCTTATATTATAATTATTTCTTGGTTCCAACATCCCTACTGGTATGTGTAGTTATTTGTCTAATAATTGGATAGCGTAGAAGAAAATTGCAACATGTGTATTTGATTCCTACATTATCATTGGTAATGTAATTAACATATAATTATGTATGCCTCCTAGGCTTCTCTAGGTTGAAATATGTGCTCCACCAATGTTTTGAAAATTAGAGAATCATAAATATTAGCATTCAGAAACCATAAAAACCATAACTCCTAAACCCTGAATCCTAAAAGCCCTTAACAAAACATCATAAAATCACTAAATACTAAATAATCATAAACTATAAACCCTAAATCCCAAACCCTAATAATTCTAAACCATAAACCTTTAAAAAATAAATTATAAAAACCCTAAACCCCTAACCCTAAACATTCCTTTACCATAAATCTTAAAAACCATAAACCATAAATACTAAACTCTAAAAATTCCTAAATCCTAAACCTTAAATATCCTAAATCCTAAACCCTAAAAAATAGTAAACACTAAATCGTATAGTACTAAATACTAAAGAAACCTAAATCCTAAAACCATAGAAAACCTAAACATTAAACCTTAAAAACTATAAATCATAAATGCTGAGGCCTTAAAATCCTAAACCCTTAAAACTAATAGACCGTCAATACTAATTTCTTAAAACCCAAATCTTTAAAACGTCAAAAAAACCTAAACCATGAAAATCCTAAAACCTAAAAAATCTTAAAACCCCTAAACCATAAAAGCCCTATATACTAAATGCTAAATCCTAAATCCTAAATCCTAGTCATTTATACCTAAACTCTAAAAATACTTAACCTTTAATCATAAAACCTAAACCCTATTGAGGAAATGTTTTATAATGCAATAGAATGAAAGGATATTGAAGGAATAGATGAAGATAGTATTATTCTAATAATAAGGACCTATTATCAATTAGAGATGCAAGAATAGATAACGTGGTCTTACTATTGTATACAAACAATGAGGTATTAGCCTAGTGGTAAGACTCTAGATTTGAAAACTAAAAATCATGGATATAATTTTGGTGGGCATTGGTAAGTTATAAAGTTTTTATTAGACTATATATATATTATAGTTATTTTAGGATTCCAACATTCCTAGTAGTAGGTGAAATTATTTATTTAATAATTGATTAGCATAGAAAAAAATTCCAACATCTACACTTGATTCCTACATCATCATTGGTAATGCAATTAACATAAACTTATCTAGGCCTCCTAGGTTAAACTAGGCTAAGAGATGGGTTCCACCAATGTTTTGAAAACTAGGAAATCATAAAAATTATCTTTTCAAAACACTAAACCCTAAATCCCTTAATACTAAATCATGAATCCTAAGCATCAAAAAATGCTAAAATCTAAGTAATAAATCCAAAAAATAGTAAATCCTACACCCTAAAAATCATACAACCTAAAACCACTAAACATTAAACCCTAAATCATAAAAACCTAAAACACTACAAACTCATAAAACCTAAACCTTATAAAATTCTAATCTTGAACCCTAAATGCCTTAATCCATAAACCCTAAAAAATTCTAAAGCCTAAACCCCAAAAATCCTAAATTGTAAACCCTGAAAAACATTAAACCATAAACCTTAAAAGCTAAATCCTAAAATTCCTAAACCCTAAACCCTAAAAATTCCTCAACTCAAAACCCTAAAAACCCTAAATCATAAACACTAAATCCTAAAAAGCCATAAATCCTAAATCCTAAAAACTATGAACTCTAAACCTTTGCACTTGATTCCTACATCATCATTGCTCGTGTAATTAACAAAAAATTATCTAGTCATCCTAGGTTTATCTAGATTGATAGATGGGTTCAATCAATGTTATGAAATTAGAAAATTATAAAAATTAGCTTCCGTAAATCCGAAAACCCTAAACTCTAAATCCTACTCCCTAGATCCTAAAAACCCTAAACTTTTTAAAACCATAAAGAGTAAATGCTAAAGAACCCTAAACACTAAATCCTAAAAACCCATAAATCCTAAACACTTAACCCTAAGAAACCTCAACCCTAAACCATTGATGAAAGGTGTAAGGTACCCCTACACTCAACCATACAAATCATGAAGTGTTCACATATGATTTGGACAAATTTTGTGGACTCTATAGTTTTTGGTGCACTAGTCTTCTAGAAAGTGAACCTTTTCCTAATGGTCATTCATCGTCTTCCCAATTACACTTGTGATGTACAAATATATGGTTAAGCGTAATCAAGGTATATGATTTTTATTGTTTTATGGTTTATGTTATTTGGCACTTAAATAGAGATATGAAGTATTTTAATAACTAATTTAATTTAACTACTTTACTAGTCTCTAACTAGTCCTAACATAAGCATCTAGTCCCACTTTCTATATACATCTTGAACCCACGTATCCACTACTGGGTTACCAAGCACTATGCTATTAGACACACCAAGCAATAATGTTGCTGGGATTACCTAGCAAATACATGTTTACGCTCGAAGTGGTTGTACTTATGTGTTTAATCTATTTAGCTTAAATAATTAACTAATCACTTTAACACTAGTTTAGCTTAATTAATTGAATATTTAATGAAAACAAAAAATGCATAAATAATCATTAATCAATTCTAAGTGCTACAAGGTTTGATCAAAAGGCTCATCATTATTTCCATACACACTGATGTGGTTCAAGTACAACAATTCTTGAATAAAGATTTGTACACTTTCTTACTATTGCTACAACCACTTAGAAAAATATTTCAACTTTCAAATGGAAAAACTAAAAGATCTCTGCTACTACTTATTGGTGTCAACCTCACCCATGCTAGGAATGGGGCCATGATTAGTAGTCTTGATTCAAAACTAAAATATATATATTGGAAAGATTCATGATTTCTTTATAATTTCAAAATTATTTCAACAATCCATGAAACGATCTCTATTCATAAAAGGACATTCTAGCATTACATCAAATAGCTAGGTAAAAAAAAAAACAAAAATAAGAAACATATTTAACATTAGCTACTTAGAAATCATTAAAGACATGTTTTACAATGATGTAAAATTTTGAATCTTGATAAATTCTATTTATGAAGATGTAAAAATTTTAATTTCATCTATGTATAAAAGAATTTCGTACTTTATAGACATCATCAGCTATCATAGATTGATTTAAAATTTCTCATCCTAGGTATATTCAACTATAGTCACTATAACCAACTTGTAATTTATACTCCATTAAGATCGATTGATTCCATTCACTATAAGGGCTCAAAAATATTTCCATGTTCCATGCCCTTCATTACAAGGAAGGATCCTTCATATTCCAAGTTTCTGAAATCTTGAAGTTGGAGTGATCTCATCTTTTACACACTATGAAATCACACATGTTTTGAGTGTGAGCATGAATGCATCATCTCCACTATGCAGTGGTAGGCAAGAAGTAAGATGACAAGGTCATCACATAGAAACTCAATGCTGCAATGGCACAATGGAAGGAGGATGATTGCAAGACCATTGCTATCAAAATTGATAGCCATTCTTACATCACTACACATTCCCAACTATAACAATTGTGGTAGCATGTATAAGATACGTGGAGTTAAATGGAAGGGAAATCTTCTCTACTTTGTATAAACTAAAAACATGAGCCATGGAAGGCTTCATAAAGTGACAAACTTGTGCTTATTAATCATTCATTGCTAGTGTCAATTACTTCCAAGCATGGCAAAAACTCTACTTAATGTGTAGCTTTGAAATGTCATTGGAAACATCACTAGCCATGGTGGTTATAGAAGGTGGTGGGTTACGTTAGGCAAATGTACCAATGGTTGAGGCATCTAAAACATGTAGACTTGAGTTTTAAAAATCAATTGGTGGCATCTACCCAATGAGGAGGGAGATTTTCCCTTCTCAAATAGTAAACCAACGAAGCATAGTTTCTCTTCCTAACTGTAGGTTTTGTTCCTCTTCCTAAAAACCAATGCAGCAGATGTAGCTTAGGATATTGGTGTATGAAATAGCATGGCTTAAGTGACACATAGTAGATGAATGGAAGATAGAGGCTAACATGTTGTAGATAGTTTCTACACTACATAGAACCATCAAACCTCCTTTTCTCTCACCCTGTGAATGGTAGATGATGTGGATTTTCTCTTAAACCGACATGTTTGCAATGGTGCTGCACATGTGGTGGATAGTGTCACTCTCCATTTCAGAGGCAGCAATTAGTGAAGGAAATGAAAATTTTATCCTTCTCTCTCCATAGTAGTGTTTGCTACGGTAGTGCCCACAATAGACTAGTAGCAAACAAGTGGAAGTAGTAGGGAACTAAGGAAACTTTATTTATCTCTAGTTAACTATTATGTTTTCATTAAGTCTTGGGACTTAAGACTATTTCTTAATTTGAATTCCCTAATTTTCCATTTTAATTTCCTTTTTGTAACATCACATGGCCCTCTCCAACTAAGACTATTCGCAAGTTTCTGTACCCATACGAGAGGCGCACTAGGCAAAAGTCTCCTCAAATGAGTTTTTCTTCCCCGATGTTGGTGCATCCAAAATTTATACATCAACACCTTGTTGACACTAGAAAGAGGACCTTCCTATGCCTTTTTCTTTTAGCTATTCTTTTCATTTTCTTATGGTCATTTCATTTCCCAATTTGGTTTTCAAACTTGTTGAATTTTTTTTTTAAAAAAAAAGATTTTATCTTCAAACCTTTAATTTCTGCCCTTTTTTGTGTGTTTCCCTTTTTTTTTCCTTTTTTTTTTCTTTTTTAAATTGCTATCATCCAAATCATTTTTTATGTTTAGTCCCATTCTTAAATTTCTAATTTTGGCAATCCTCACCTAAGTCCTAACTTGGGTAAGGTAGTTTTTATTTCTTAATTCTAGTTTTATTTTTCTAAATTTTTTTATTGTATAGTTATCCTTTTATATTTCATGCATTTATTTTTCCTTTTCTAAAAAAAATCATTTTTATAGCATATTTTAGTGTTTTTTAGTATAATATTATTCCAATGTTTATTTCTTTTACTTAATTTTATAGTTTACTTTAACATTAATAATCTAAAATTCTTGTTCTATGAGCACATCCCACATCTCCCCACCCCAACAAGAATCACTTACTCCTAGCCCCAACTGACTAGTCATCCATCTCTTGGCATTAAAGAGACAACAAGCTTCACATTTTCTGAGCTCTAGTCCTAGGAGAACTCAAATTAGGATTGCAGCCCATCAACCCCTAACTCCCTTGGTGATAAATTCCTTTAACTTTCCTAACTACCATGACATCCTAAAATCCCCCTAGAATACAAACCTATTCTTTGATTCCACAACCCCTACGAGTGATGCCCGCCAACACATACAATGTTTCAAAACCTTGCTAGGGATCCACAACATTATACAAAATGATGTGGCATGTAGGGTGTTTGTGATAACATTCAGAACTAAAGCAGCCCAATGGTTCTTGATGCTCCCCAATGCCTCCATTGACTCATGGTAGGAGTTCAAAAATAAGTTTTTCATTCAATTTTACAAATTCATGAGCTTTGTAACTACATCAAGGCTTAAGAAAGCTACATGGGGAAAATATTAGGGATTAAAACCTTTGATTCATTCATCAACTTTCCTATGTGTCAAATAAGATGCATCCACAACCTAATGGTATCCTCAAGTTTTACCTCTCTACCATCAACCCATTCTTTTCCTATGAAATCAAATATTATTCCAACATAACAAAAATACATGGAGAAATGACTAAAGTTGTTGAACTAGAAAAAATAACCCTTATGAATACAATCCAAATCCTATTTGGGATGATGAGTATTGGTAATGTTATGGCTCAAACTCCTTCACCCTTTCAACCAACTCAACCTTTAATTAATTACTCACAAGGCCCCACGTCCTCTTCATTCCTACCATCCAACACTAGTTTGAATGATTACCAATCAAAATCCTTGATCTAATCCATCATAAATCCAAATAGTACATCTAATTCTATTAAACCCCCAACACAAACCCAAAACCAGATGACCTAGATACTTACTTCACTACAGAAAATTTTCAATGAAATGGTTGAGCTAAAGAGAAATAATAACAAAGGCCTAATACAATCAGAAAAGCCAAGTGCATCAATCAACAATGATTATTATCATCTTCATAACATGAGACAACATTCTACGAAGACTTGTCCTTAATTTTTGACATTATATGGTGATAATACCCAAGGGTAACAAAATGGGAAAACCCCTATTATGGTCCTTCATGTACCTCATGAAATAGAAAATAAAGAGGTTTCCTTATTAGAACAAGTTATGATAGGTGATCCTAACCCACACAACATTCACTACCATATATTTAGTGACATTGTGAACACCACACAACAACAAACTAGGAATAAACCCTACACACCCCCAAACAGAAGAGTTCCTAGACAAAAAAATGCAAATAAACAATCCAAAACATTCCAAGTAAGCATCCCACAATGACCAAATCCACCTTCTATACTTAGATGAGTCCCACCTCAACAAGAAGCTAAAGATGAATGGTAGACAATGTAGCTTCTATAGGTGGGCTTTCTACTTCAAAGACAACCCTGGTGACATGGATGTCATGTGACATCAGGCTACAAGTTTCTTTCTTTTTTGTAATTAAAAAACAAATGATATCAACATCATTCCCTCTCTTTTCCTACTTTCTTACAATAGCAAACATCCTCTTCCAATGTAGAACGTTGGTGCAATAGATGGCATGATGGAAAAACATCCATAGCAGTAGCATCTCTCTCTATTACTAATGAGCATCATCTAGTTGGCAGGAGTTTCTGCACATGCGAGTGGAGATGAATAGTGAATGTCAAGTGGTAGATGAAGACTGACATGTTGTAAATAGTTCCTACACTACATAGAATCATCAAGCCTTCTTTTCTCTCATCCTATGAGTAGCAAATGATGTGTGTTTTCTGGAAAATAGACACATTATGAAATGGTGCTACAAACACGGTAGATAGCATCTCTCTCCATTGTGGAGGTGGTAGTTGGTAAAGGCAACAATAGCATTATTCTTCTCTCTCCATCATAGTGTTGACTATGGTAGCACCCACAATGGATCGATAGTGAACAGGTGGTAGTAGAGGGACTAGGGAAAAATTTAATTTTTGTAGTTCCCTATTGTTTTAGAAAATCACTTATTTTAAAATTCCAATGTATTCCAATTAAAATTCATTCTTTTGTATTTGATATTTTCAAAAGGCCACATAGCCCTCTCTAACTAAGATTATTCCTGAGTTTTTGTACCCACACTAGAGGAACCCTAGGCAATGGTCTCCTCAAATGAGTTTTTTCTCTTTCCCAATGTTGGTGCATCCAAAATTTATGCATCAACACAACTATGACTTGACATGCATAAAAATTTCTATGAAAATGTATTTATAGTTTTTGGAATAGGGTTGCGTTGATGGGGCCTTATGAACGTAACAAATGCTATGTTGACGTGGCCCCATTGATAGGGCAACACCATGTAAATGGGACCCTATCAATGGGGGCCCATCAACATGACACTTTAATGCTCATCATATCCCCATGAATAAATCAAAACTTGTCCCTAAGTTCATTTACAAAATTGGGAAGGTATGGGAGTATTGACTAACTCTTGACATAACAAACTGAATTGACAAAATCGAGTGCCAAGTCTACAAATCAACAAATTACAATAATTATGGTGTTCATGAAACAAAATTGAACACCATTACATGACTACATAAAATTGGATAATACATATTCTAATAGCATAAAGATGGTGGAAAATCAGATAGTCCCAAGTGGTGGAGGCTTCTAAGATTCTGAAGGACCTTCGCTGACTTCGGGCATGTGTAGTGGCTAAGGAGACTATGGTTGTTTTACTACAAGTACAACCTCTAGTGGAAGGTGAAAGGTACTCAATAATGCCTTCATCTTCTCCTCCTTACACTAGGGATCATTCATAGTCTACACAACATCACCAATGTCAACTAGAATGGGGATATCATAGAGATAGGGCATTACTAGGAACATCTCCTTTACATTGATAAACCAGGTAGCAAACTATTTGCATTTGACATCAAACATCCTAACTATGTTTTGTAGCTCCTGGTAATCATTCATTCTTCTAGCTAGGCTTTTGGTGGTAGATATTTGATCAGTGTATTTTCCCTTAAGAACTTTTAGTTTAGCATTTACCACTGTAAGCTTTTTCTTTTTGTCTTTGTGATGCTCAAACTCGGCCTCATATAACAAGTACCAGCTAGCTACCTATTTCTCTAGTTTTGACCATAGCCATCCAGCAGTCAACATAGTTATATTTTCATAATGAATAATAGTAAGCTCCATGTATTTTATCATCTCATCAATCTACAACTCCTTCATGTAGTGTTTTGCATTTTTGTAGGCATCTATCCCATCAATGATAGGCTACCAAACGTCTCTTCCTTACTAGGGTTGTTGAAGGACTTCATTCACATTAACCTTCATCAACTATATGTGTTTTTCATTTAATTTTTTTGTAGACTAGCTTGATCTCTATAATGATATTTGACTCTCTCAAACTTCAAAGCCTCTAATTTTTAAGTGACTACCTCGATCGTAGTTTTTTGGCAAAGGGCACGGACCTCCTCTATGGAGAGGTTTATATTTTCCATTGCCAATCTCTTCAATTCTATGTTTTTTCTAACTAGTTTCTCCTACTATTAATGGATGAAGTCTCTTAATTATTGTTTATGCTAATCAACATTCTACAAGTGATGGTTCTCTATGCTTAATTATATGTTCTCTTAATGGGTCTAATCCAAGGCATTCTAAATTTTTTGTTATGTGTCCTTAGCCAAGGATTGGTAGAACATCACTATCTCCATTACACTCTCAACTCCTTTTAGTCTAGTATGAAGCTATTCAATAGCTCCATCTCTTATTAATGCTAGGTTGGAAAATGTAGGGTTTGCAATTTGGGCTGTTAATTTGGCAGCTTTAGTAGCCAAGTAGTTGTTCAACTCCTTTGCTATTTTGAGTTGTCCCTCTAAGATTATGCTCTTCCCCTTGCCTCTACCAACTTTGACTAGGTTACAGTAATATTGTCTAGAAGGTCAAAGACATCTAGAAGCAATTGCCCAGTTCTCACCAATTAGTTTAGTAGTTCTTTGTGTTGCACTACATTTATCTTATTGCTTTTCATTCCTACAAAAATTTACACATATTTAGTGCAATGACATCTCATACAGATGCTATAGGTGCATTGAGTGTTTTTTCTATTTAGTCAATAACCACCTCTTCTGTTGTCTCCTACCCTTGGTGCTGCATCACCAATACTATTACCTCCTCATCTTTTCCCAAGTGCATTGAGAAGGTTATGTCATTCCCAATGATTTCTGGGAGTGACTATTGTTCTATGAGAGATACCATGACCTCTCTAGTGCTAGGATTTGACCTCATAGTCAACTACATTCTTTAGGCTAAGAAAATAGATCCACCTACATCCATCAAGATGATTGTTCAGGCCACCTCATTTAGGAAACTCATTGCCAATTTGTACACAAATGGATCCCTGCCACTAATGCCTACTTGTTGCTCTTGTTTACTCAAGAGCTATTCTTAGTACTCATGCAACTATTAGTTATTTATAGTGATGTCTAACATAAATTTTTAAGTGGTAGGTGGAGGTGGTGGTTACTACTCCTCTTCTTGAATGATAGTTGTAGGTATTTTATCTTTCATCATTTCTACCCAATTGGTAGCCAAGGTATTCTTGACAGCATTGTTCATATAATAAACTATTCCTCTCCTCTAATAAATTTTTTTATGAGACATGGAAAGGGAAGCACCTTCTTTCTATGTTCATTTTCTGTAAACTACTTCTCCATCTCTAGATAGATCAGTTATGGAAGGTTGACAAGGAATCTCCCACTCAAAGTAGCACATGCTAAGGTAGAAAAGGTAGTGATTTTTCTTAGCCTCAACATGGGATTGAGGTGGAAGGTTGAAATCATGTAATGGATTCTTTTTACCAATGTGAGCTTTCCAAACTCCATATAGTCAACACCATAGCACCATCACATCCATTCTTTCTTAATGCTAAGGTCTGCCTACATTGGAATGTCAATAAGATTTGCCTCCATTTTTGACAACCCAAGCACTACAACAATGGCCTATGCTAAGTAGGACACTAAGATGTCCTTGATTTTTACCATGGATTTAGGTTACCTATTGTTTCAAAATAAAAATGTCTCTCCAATGTATCAATCCCTAGTGGAAGTGATGATTGGCCATATGGGAGAGGCTTTTAGTTGATCCTATGCTTCTTTTGGTGCTTGCTCTAGGAAAGGGCCAAAGTTTAACTCCTAGAACATCATTTTTTGAACCTCCCTCAATCTGATCTGATTCAAGAAATCTTTTCTTAATGTCACCTCAAGATTTACTTATTGAGTTGGTGCATCATCCTGATGGAAATGTTATGTTGCTCCTATTGGTTTTTGAATCTATCAAATAGATTCCACCTCGACCTCTTTCCTAAGAGGATCTATGGCATGGATTGTAAGTGCTTCTTATTGGGCTTACTCTTGGCCCCTTCCTATACTAGGTCATTTCTCCCTTATTCGAGACAGTCATACTTCGTTTGTGTGCTTTTCTTTTAGTGCCATCAATGATCACAAAACATCCATGAATTAGTAGATATAATGTGTAACTTCAAATTTTTGAATACCTTCTCTCGTTAGTTAGTTACACTTTGGCTAAGGTTGTACCATGGTAGATTGATTATTTTATTATTTATTCATTAATTTTTATTATAAATGTCATTGGAGCCTATTGGAAAGGTTTAACTCTTGTAATTTGGTGTTTAATAGTGTATTTCTTAGTTAAAAATTTATGGGAGTTACAAAAATGGAAAAAAAATTCCATCAAAATGGGAATATTTGTGGTCCCCACAACAAAGATATTACCTCCAATAGCTACAAGCTCAAAGAATGAAGTGATTTGGATAAATGGTTAGGAAGTTATGGGCTCTGAAAAGTTCTAGACTTTGAAAATTTTAAAAACTCCCTTGGCATTTGTGGAAAAATGTAAAAATTTTTAATTGGAGTTGTACATATATATAGTATTTTTCCAACATGTCAACGAGGCCTCGAAATACAAATCTGATCCATCAAAAAGGCTCCATATATGGGGCCCAAAGGTAAAATTTTGAAATTTGAATATCATAAAAAACAGAAGGAATTTTTCAATGAATTTAAGGTGTATGGAGTCCTAAAAAAGCCAAGAATATGATGAAATAATTGAAGAGGATTTTTGAAAGCTTAAAAATTAAAAAATTTAATGGAAAAAGTATTTATTGAACAAAATATATAAAGGAGCACATGGTTTGATGTAGAAGATGGGTGTACGAAAGATTCTAATTGCAAGAATGTCTAAGGATAAGGTGCTTAATGAACCCAACCAAGAGAGATGCAAGTGGGTCCCCTCCATAGTAGGTACATGCCTTGTTTGCCCTTGCATAACCTCAATGTAAGGAGTCCATGCACCCCATAGGTGATTAATGGTTGATGGAAGTTAAGTACCAAAACCCAGAACATTCTACTTAAGAATTCAAGTACGTCAAACCAAGATACTAAATCAAGAATATGGACACCAGTAGTGAGATGACTTACGATTAGTAGAGATAGATGATGGAGAATGTGGAATGGAATTCCAAATTGAGGTCATAAGAAGCTCATTATGAAGTTTTGTATTTAAAATGACCTGAGAAGATCCATCCTTAGTCCAAACCAAAACTAGCCTCTTTCAGTGACTTTGCATTGCCACTGTAAGACCAATCCACCCTCTCAAGACACAAGAGTGCTCCCATAGAATAACCACCATTTCATAAAGAAAAGAAAAGAGAAGTAGGAAGTGAGAGAGGTCATTAGTTATAAGGGAGCTTTAGGCATGGATAACATGTATTTCTAGTCCAATAACCAGTGCTTGTAGCCCATTTATTTTTCTAAGGGGCATTCTTTTAATTCCCATCATGTTTTATTTTTCATTTTTTGTTCTTTTTTTCTTTTATTTTTTTTATTTTTGGATGGGAACCACACCATGAAAATACTTTATTTAACTTCCTTTTATTAGATGACATGGAACAATAACAAGTCTATGAAAAACACTCAAACAACCAAGTAAGTAGAAGAGTACAAAGAGGATTGAGTCCCCTTGAAGTCACACACTGTACAAACCTTTGAATCCTTCCCAATTCTTGAAACTACCAAGTTGCCAATTTGTTAAAAGTTTATTTAATGAAATGGATCTCAAACTTCAAAACAAGAAAAACCATAGAGTTTGTCAATGAGTGGATGTCGTGAACTCACTACTTGTTCCATGAAAAAGAAACCATGAATTAGCCATCAGTAAAAAAATTCAAAAATAGAAACAAGACATTAGCAAACAAAACATAAAGCACAAACCATCATTAGTAATAGCGACAACACCACTATGTCTTGTTGGCACAAAGCACGGTTATTAGCAAAAATTTGAAAATCACACTTAAATAAAACAAAGTAAAATATTTAAGAAATTATAAAATATTCAATAAATATTTAAATGCACTAATGATGGTGTAAAACAAACAATGGTGTAAATAGAAAAAAGTTTTAAAAACAAAAAGGTCTAAAATTGATGAGTGGCGAGGTACCCCTACACTCAATCATACGAATACGAGCGTGCATGCGCGATCCGGTCGAACTCCGTAGACTAAATGCCTTAACACCACAAGAAACACTTGGGGTTAATCATTCGTTGTCTTCCCAGGCTTGCTTGTAAGTGTCACAGTGTATGGTTAAGTAAGTCTGAGGTATGTGATTTTTTTGGTATTTTTTGGTTTATCTTCTATGCTATCAGGGAAAAGGGTTGAGAAACTAACTAACTCTAACTAATGTCCTAAGTCTAAGTTAACTAGCATCAGCATCCGTTCCCACTTACCGGACACACCCTAAACTATGCANTAGTCGATTCCTTGATTAGCCATACACACTGGACTACCACTAGGATTACCAAGTGCAGAATCCTGGAATACGCTACTGGGTTACCAAGCAGCCAATGCTCGTAATCAAGTCGTACTCATGCATTGCGACAAGCAGTCGATTCCGTAGACGCTCGTAATCAAGTCGTACTTGTGCACACTAGGAAAGCAGTAAATAAACAACAATAAATGAAACCACGTGCTGCAAGGTTTATCCAATCAAGTTCATCTTTATTGTCGTACAGAACTTGGGTTCAGGTTACAAGCTGCTCGAATAAAGAACCGTTCACTCTAGGACTCCTACTGCGGGCACATGGGAAAAATTCTAACTCTAGAGTGATCAATCTGCCAGAGCTTCGCTACTTCTAGCCAGGATTGGAAAATGAAGGGAGTGCCACCTCTTATTTATAGATATGGCGGCAGACCGCGATATCGCGGCACATGCAGGTCGCGTCTCATCAAAAATAAACTATAAAGAAAAAAATGTACAAAACAAAAAATAGAAAAAAATGAGGTGCCATATGGATGATTAGCATGAATGGCCATCTTCCCCATGACTAAGGGGAAATAAGGAGAACTGAAAAATTAAGCATGATTTTCCATCCACTGAGGTATTCATTGCACTAGCTTGCTTTGGCTCATGGAAAGGCTTTACTTGTTGGATGTTGAACAACTACTTTTTATTTGGACTCTCAGGTTTGTATATGGTCATGGCCCCACAAGGAAAGGTTTCATAAATTATATAAGGTCCTTCCTACAATGTTTGAAATTTTTTTTTCTAGGATACATGTGTGGGGTTCCAATACAGAACTTTATCTCCAATTGATATTTTACTTTCCATATTCTAAGGTCATGTCATTGCTTGTTGAATGCGTTATTCACTTCATGCAAACATAGGGATACTAATTTATTAATGTCTAGCACATTGAGGTTGATCAATCTTTATTTTGTGCTATAATTAGGTCAAGATTTAGATCATCAGCTATTGAGAGTGTACAAAGCTCAAATTGAATCGAGAGTGTTGGAATTTTTCTATACACCAACTCATAGGAAGAGTAATTGATGGGTAGTTTCCACATGGATTGGAAGGCTTAGAAGAAATTGTTGAGTTTTGTGCTCTAGTATCTCTTATATTTACTAATAATTCTAGTTAAAATATTTGTAATCTCCTTGTTAGTTACCTCTACTTGACCATTGGCTTGGGGGTGATAAGGTGTTGTTAATTTATGTTCAACTCCCAAGCATTGCATGAGTTTTTGAAAAGTGGCATCTATAAAATGAGTTTCATTATCAGAAATCAGTGCTCATTGTACCCCAACCCTATTTACAACATTTTTTTATACAAATATAATAGCAATGAATGATGTATAGTCAATGATGATTACTAATTCTATCCATTTAGTGTAGTAGTTAACTGCTACGATTATGTATGCCTTTTCATTGGAAATGGATGTGATGGGACCAATGAAGTCTATGCTTCATATGTCAAAGGGCTCTAGTGGTTGAATCCACTATTGATGATCCTCAATTTGAGTTGTCATCCCACCATCTCGTTGATAGTACTCACGTGATCAGACAAACTGGTGGACATCCCTAAAGATTGTAGGCTAATAGTATCCTACCATCAAGAGACTTACTCCTAGCATAGTGGCCACCATAGGAGCCTTACTAAGCATCCTAAAGAATGTGTAATTGGTCCATATCAAGGACACACCAATGAACTAGGCCATTACTGAAACACTGTAGAAATCACGAATCGGCCTAAGGCAAAGATTCACGATTCGGGTAAAAGTTTGCAACAAAAATCCAGAAGACAAAGCAAGGCAAAGAGGCGAGCAGCATCAAGTTTCCAAGTTTCTTACAAATTCCAACCTTACCTAGTTTTCTCTCTTTACACTACATTACGCAACATAGCGTAGTGTCGCTCAGCATAAATCTGTCTAACATAGCCTAATATCAGAAAGTAACTTACTTAGGATAATGGGACAAAGTTTAAGGACTAAGACTTCTCGCATGTTCCGCTAAGTCCTTTGTCCAGGGCTTGGTTTATGCTTCGTTACGTAGAGCAGTGTAACGAGCTTCAAGGAAAGTAATTTCAAAGTCCAAGGAAGTGCAGCAGATTGATTTCTTCTTTTGCAGATTGGTCGCTTTACGCTCATTACGCTACGCAGCGTAGACAAGCGTAATTTACTATAAAGTTGACCATTTTTTACGCTCTATTATGCTTTGCAGTGTAAAAGAGCATAAAACAGCTTGAATCAACTACTTTCATATTACGCTCTGCCACGCGACGCAGCGTAAACAAGCATAATTTATTTACATCATTTTCTACTCCTTTTTCGATTAGCCGAATCAATTTTTTTCACGGAATATCCATATACTACGTATAATATCGTAATATTCATCAATTTATTGATTGAGTAAGTTCCTATCTGATTGACAAGACCGTTCAGGACACCACGGATTCGTTTTCTCCAGCACGGCCCTCATACAGATCCATGGTTAAGACTGTGTACATGGATTCTCGTTTGGTACTTTCCAGCGACCAACATTTTCCATCGTTATAGTTTTCTGGTGCTAGAAGGAGGGCTTGAACATCCGATCCAAATTTTATGGGTAGCCCTATAAGCGATCCATACCCACGTCCATAAAAATGTAAACGTAATACCTCCAAGGAAGTTTACAAAATTGTGTGGTGTAGATCGGTCACAGCAACGATTCCTTTGGAATCCTACAGGGTATAAAGCCCATTCATAATTCTGTTTGGTCATTGCCTTTTAGATCCATTCGTTTCTTGTCATTAACCTATCTGAGAAATGGATTCTGCATATGCAACCACTGCCGCTATGATCACCACCGACTCAGGTGCCACATCCGTAAATCCCATCACCCACCTTCTAGTGCAATAGGACCTCAGGGGCCATCGTGTCGTTCGTTGAGGTTACAGGGCAAGGATCCTGTATTCACTGTCATGACTCTGGAAGAGTACAATTTCATTTGCATCAAAATCCAAGCAAAGCTAGCTCTTAGCCGAGCCGAGATTGAGGCAAAATGGAATTTTGAGCTGATCCATAGAGGGGGTGAAGATTTCATCCCTACCGCATGTGATATTATCCCCCTGACCGAACATTATCATGAACTCCTAACCCAACTGGTTATGGCTAGGAGTCAGACTACATGGTCCCTTCTAGAACCTCAAAACGGGGAAGAAGAGGAAGATGAATTCGCAGCCCAATCTGAACATGCGGATTCATCTCATACTCTCAGTTCCCATACATACATAAATCCCCTGTTTTCTCTCATCGAAGAAGCCTCCCATCTCAACTCAGTCATGACTACACAAACCCATATTCCTGTCATCCCACAGGCCACAATGTAATCCTCAGTCCCGCAAGTCCAGATACCATCTCAAAATAACATGGGGGCAGTCTCATTGCCATGTGTAATTAGTATTTCGTCGGTGGTACCTGCGTCTGCCGCACCTCATTTCATTCCCCACGTGCAATCTCATACAACACCTATAACCTGCCTGATGCAAAATATGGTGCAATCTATTGCAAGGCAACAGATCACAAACATTGTTCAATCGCAGCAATCCATTCAACAACCCACAGCTGGTCAGTGGATCCCACCTATTTCACATAATCAATCTGCATTATACGGTGTGCAACCCTTAGCCACACCTACCATGCATGTCCCACAAATAAACCCGCAATACCCTTACAATCTCCATTCTACACACCCAGTGATAGCCAATCTCTCTGCTTAACCTGGTGGGTGGTGGCTTCCACAGGCAGCTCCGTCCACTGGGATAGTCCTTGCAGTGCCACCTGTCAATCAAACCATCGCTTCATTCCCATTGCCTGGCACTGCTCTTTCAGTTCAACCTCTGGCTCCTCCAATGCAGACTTCTTCATCACCAAGATTGGATCAAGCCTTTTTGCTTATTCAGACCCTCACTGAGGAAGTTAAGCACCTTTAACCTACTGACTCTAATATGATACAAATCATGGATTTCTACTAGGAAGATCCTATCAGCCCAGTGGTTCCTATGCTATCGTTGCCTCTAGGGATGTCATTGCCCCATTTTACTAAATATAATGGGGAAGGAGATCCTAATGCTCACCTTGTTACCTTCAGATCTGAATCCTTATTATTGCAGCAATGGCCTCATACAATTATCAGTGTCTTTGCAATGTCTCTAGCAGGGAAAGCTTTGGACTGGTATCGAGCACTTCCTCGCTCTTCCATCCCAACCTTGGAAGAACTCCTAACACAATTCGTGACCCACTTTAAGTACAATTTAAAGCCAGAAGTCATGCTAGACCAACTCATGGGAGTGAAGCAAGACCCACTTGAACTAGTCCAGAGGTTTATACAGTGATGGAGTGCTACTTTGAATGAAATCCGTGAGCCTATCACGGAAGCCCATCTGCTGGCAATTTTCAAAGGAGCAGTCAACGACTTCATCAAGTATAAATTGTATTACCTTGCTCCTAACTCCTTGAGTTAGTCTTTCGCCCAAACTAAGAGCATCCAGGATGCTATTGAGGCTAGCAAAGACACGACGTACGTGGCCTATAAAAATTCCAATAATAAGGGTAAAGACAAGGGTAAAGCAACAACAATGACAGTAGCCACGCTGGCTGAGGGTGCTAAAAACAAGAATAACAAGAAGGCACCCATAGCATCTGTCGAGACCACGGCTGGTGCAAGCAGCACCAGCCAAGACACACCTGCCCCTAAAAGGCCCCCCCAGCCAAGGCCCAACTTTGAGCATAAAGATCACTCAAAATATACAGCCCTGCCTATAAAACATTTGGAACTATTGAAACAATTATTAGGGATAGGATACATTTAGAATAAAAAGATATCCGAGGAAGCTCTCTAGTGTCACAGGCGTCATTGTAAATTGCTGAAGAATCCTTCTTTAGCCCTACCTAACGAACCACCAATTTCGAAATCTTCTAGGCTGGACCACTTTCATGACTACCATCAGTTATGTGGTCATGATACTGATTACTTCTAGGCATTGAAGGATGACATTCAACGCATGATTGATAATGGTTCTCTGAAACTAGACGGTAGTAGTCCAACACGTCCCGAAAACTAGGTGTTGCATGTGTACAAGGATCCGTTAAATGCAAATAACGCACCGTACATAATCAATGTGGTAAGTACGGACAGTGAAGGGAAGGCACTACCTAAAAAATCCTTTGTTTTACGTGTACCTACCACTTCACCCCAGGGGACAAGTTCTTCACCGGCAGTTAGCAACGTCTCAAGGCCACCCTTTGTTATTTGGGCATCCTCTCCAGCCATAACCCGATCTCACGTTAACGATAAAGCCATGGCCATGTCTGCGTCCACTCCTAAGGTGCCTTTTACCCTTAGGGTACCAAAACCACTGGCTGCCCCTTTTGCGCAGGGGCAAGCTTCTAACCAAAACCACCAACCATCATCAAATAAAAAAAAGGAAGGAGATGTGTCAATCAATGCCACCAAAAACAACTCTACGCTAAGCTTCGCTAAGCCCAGGCCCCTAGCCTCTATCCCTACACCTGAAAATTATGGGCAAGACAAGGGTACAGAAACACATCCACCTCCCCTTGGCAGGAAGAAACACAATCCTCCGACTAACGTTGTTCCACCTTGGGAGATTCGTCTCTTAGGGCGAATGGAAGAAGATAGAAGAGATAAGCAACCTAGCCGAGAATGGGACCTCCTTGACACATTTACGCAGGTCAAGTAGGCTCTAAAATAGAAGAATACAACATTGAGCCTCTATGATTTTTTTATGACATCTCAAAAGCACCATGAGGCTATGGTTCGTATGCTGAAATCCATACCAATGGATGAAGGCTTACCAGCGGAAGAAAAAACGATACACGCTGTCAAGCTTCCTCTCGCCGCTGAGAAACCTAAACCTACCCCTTTGACCTTTCACAATAAATCCATCAAAGATGATCCAGAGAAAGGTTGAGTAATTATAGAACCCATTTTTATCACCATCTGGGTTGGTCAATATCGGATTCGGAGGATGCACGTTGACGATGGCGCGGCTGCGAATGTCATCCCTTATCCTATAGTGGATAAGTTGGGCCTGGTCGACCAGATCAGTCCTACAATGACATCGTGCCGAAAGTCATTCAATGGGGCATAGGTGCAAGTCAAGGGGATGGTGCATATCGAATTTGTGGTAGGGGATCAATTCCCAATAGACGCCACATTTCTCGTTGTCGAGGAGATGCTCGGTTTCAACTTGATTCTAGGGAGGTCCTGGCTGGCCCAACTGAGGGCAGTTTCGTCACCAATACACCAAGAGATACACCTTCCTTACATAGGGGGAGAGGTAGTAATACATGGTGATGAAATAATTTCTAGAACTGTCAACAACGTCAAGGAGGAACAGGGTTCGGAGATCAAGATGCCCGAAAGTCAAACCCATGTCCCGACCCCCGAACAAGTCGAAACAAATGATGATAGCCTAGCCTGGGTAGACTTACCAATTCAGGGAGGAGAGGATGATATAGAAGAGTCAGGCCATAAACCTCCTTGCCCTTACGCACCACCAAACGTAAAATCCATTAAGAAAAAATTGCAGGTTAGCGATTGATCTAAGTGGTATTTACGCACATAGTTACATTTTCACCAGTTTTCATTTACACTTATCAAATTTGATTGCCAGTTTTCTTTAATATACATACATATTTACACTTTCTGTCCATTACACTATTTACATTCCTCATTTTATGCTATTTACGCTTCTTGAATTCTACTATTCATACTAGCACAATTACGCAAATATGTACATTTTTATCAATTACACTCCCAGATGTATACATATGGCCCACAACAACCTAAAACTAGTGATGGCCTGCAACGGCCTAAAACTAGCGATGGCCCGCAACGGCCTAAAACTAGCAGTGGCCTTCAATGGCCTAAAACTAGCAAGTTCATTTATTTATATCTTACGCAAATGCTATGTGACGGCCAGCAATGGTCTTAAACTAGCCACTCCATTCTACAGTCATAATAACGCAACCTATTCAAAGTCTTTAACGATTCTATTTAGCTTTGTATAGATAAAGACATAAAATTGAATAAAAACCATAAAAAAAATCTCATGAGTAATCTCGCCAACTTTCATATTACCACTGTTCAAATTTCATCAATAAAATCATGCGTAATCACAATTACGCATCCCCCCTAGTACCACTGTCACCAGTATCCCTTAAGTTTGCCTCTAACCCTAACAAATCATCCTCGAGTGGGCTATCCTTTTTAGAGAGTATTCCTTCATGGGGAATGTCATCTTCACGGGGTTCTTGCGCTAACACTAGCTGCCCAAGAGGATGGTCTGCATCATTACGCTCTTGTTCCTGAACACGCTCCTCACCTTGTTCACCTTCTTCATCCACTCCTTGAACCTACATACAATAGATACATAAGAAAAAGCCATGATAGGATAAACTAGAAAATTTAGATTCAATAACATTCAAAATTACTCGTGATGGTCCTACATCTGCAGCAAAGGGGAGTTGATCTAATCCGACCCACAGGTGTTGCATGATTTCTTCTTCGGTTAGCTCAAACCAAACTCTATCCCCCAAGATAGTTCCAGCCTTCACCTTCCCCTTCTCCACACTAGTCCATCGGGGTGGTTCAGGGAAAAAAGTAGGGACTGTAGTCTCTTCCCCAGGAAGAGTAATTTCCCTTTCCGAGGACGCGCTTACCGTCACCTGCTCTTGGAACTTCTCAAAGGCCTTAGATGCACCAATGACGTCGAGGAACACCCGCAAAGATTGAGCATCAACGGAAAAATCTTGATAGTGCTAACGATAAGTGAGACTTTATCACTTATACAAATGCTTGTGATCTTTTTCTTTCTGCCCCCACTCTTGGACGCTTGCGCAAAATTCCTTCCAGTCCTGGTTCTTCTGGGCCAAGAGTTCTATTTGGATCCTTTGCTCCACTAATTCCTGACTAGTTTGAACGTTGTTTCTGACTGCGCTCTAGTAGCGAGCGTAGTCAATAACAGCCATCTGCCAGTCCTCTTCACCAGTTCCTCATGCCTCTAGGAATTCACATCACGATTTTAAGTCTCCAACCTCTTTGGTCAGAGACATCCTTTCTTTCTCTGACCTCTACAGCTTCTTCCAGAGGTCTTCATTGACGTTTTGACTCTCCCACAAGGAGTGGGTCGAGCATAACGCAAATTTATGCATTTTCTCATAAATTTTGCATGGCCCGACTATGCCATCCGATGAAGGCTCAACTGTGTCCAGGTCAATGGGCTCTGTAGGGTCCCATCGAAGGTGAGCTCCTGATAACGAATATTATCAACATAAGTAAACATTATAATCTTATAACAAAATAAGTGTACAATAGCAGTAACATACCAGCCCCAGGGTCCACACACTCAAGGCACTCGATCATGTCGTTGACAATGCCTTCCATGAAGGCAAACTTATCAGGGAATTCCTTCCACACTCTGTTGACAATGGCAGACAGGGATGCACCTTATTCATCTGTAGCGTAACGAAATCAAAATCTCTAATTATTAATAGAACTCCTTTAAAATTCTAATACACTGATTACCTCTACCTGTTACAGTAGGGAGTGCGTCAATGCTTTCCGCCTCCTCTCTCTCCTCATGCATAAGGGTCTGTACGTCACTTATTCTAACCGTCGGGGCCTCCTCTTCCAAAACTGGGCCCCCTTCCCCACGCTGTAATACCACTGCCCCTATTTCATGGGTCAACCGCTCTGTAGGTCTCCCTGTTCATGACATATAAAAAATTTAAACAATTCAGAATACCCTGAATAAAGCTACATAATACAATAATTTCCATAACTTTCACTATTCCTTTATGCTTACCAGGTGGAGGTTTACTCCGCTGAACTCTGACTTGCATCGTTCTGTCTGTGCCACCTGCTGGTTCCGCAAGCACCTCAGTTAAGTGAGGACTTTTACACTGAACTAAGACATCTATTATCTCTTCAGCCAGATGCTTCCCTCATGATGCATCACCAGTGTAAGTGGGAAGCACCCCAGCTACGCTATCAGGGCCCCGCATTCGAGGTGCCACCAAATCCCTAGTCGTTACAAACAATGACTCCCCAATTCCCTCCGGAGGATCCTGTGCCCGGGTAGTGCCAAAGATATGAGAAATCCAAGGTTTGGATAACTGGTCTTGGTCTTGTAGGACCCAGACCCCATTCCTCTAGACAACCAAAAATTCGGAGAAACGCTGAAGGCAAGCTATGAAGAAGGTGAATTGCACATTGAAATGCGACTCGAGCTTTTGGTGGAGTCTCACCATTTCAGTGCGTAACCCCTTAGCGAAATAGCTTGCCCAGTCAAATTAGGTCCCTTCCTCCATCACCTCTCACATATTATGAGCCTATTCTATTGTAAAAACCCTCCCCTACGAGAGTGTTTTGGGAAAGGCTCGGGCTCGGAAGAGGGAATAAATAGTCTTGGAGACCTCTAATTTGAGCTTTTCACAAGGGATCCCCTTGGCTTCCTTCTTTGTCCCCAACCACTCCTCTAGCTCTTCCTGACATTTGATGCTTCTCCTCAATTTTTCCTCTATGGCAAGATCATCAGAGGGAACACCGAAGAGGTCAGTGAACAGCTGAGTGTCGATATCAAAGTTTACACGTATGTGACGCACACGCGTGCAAAAACGTTTAGCTCCTTCGCTGAAGGAGTTAACTAGGCTTAACATTTCTCTTGCTGGGACATCAGGGGTTACGGCTAAAAATAAATGCATCAGCCTCGCTTCTCGCAGCTTGAAGACCAATGCAACTGGGGCCATCGTATGGCCGAGCCAAAGTTTGGCCTCCTTTATGTCACAATAACAGAAAAGGAGGGTGTTCGCCTCACGGCCGGAAATCGTGATGGTAATCTCTCAGGATTCCCTGAGTGATAATACATGGCACATGTCAACATAGCGAAAACACTGTTACACAACATTTCAAAACAAGAAAAACAATATAATATCTTGTAACTAATAGCAGCAACAAAGTTTTACCAGGTCCAAATGGCAAAGGAAATGGAGGGAGCTTCCTTTGCACGTCCGCGAGGGTGAGGGGTGGGTTCAAAGTCCATTCCTCATGTAACCACCCAAGATTTTGATAATTTTTAAAGGAATCAGCATAACGGGTGGGATACTCATGAATGTCAAAGGCCATCTGCCCGATTACACCAGCGCATACGTTGCTGGTGGACGTAAAATCCTTTATTGTCATTTCGGTCCAAGACAATGTATCACCATTTCCTACTAACCCATTCTCGTTGATGAAAAACCTATATCATATAACACATTACTATCCTACACTTTGCAAATTTGGACATTAGAAGCATATTGACAATACTGCCAGTAAAACAACTTACCTGCCCGAATAATACACCGTGCCTGGATGATTCGGAAAATAAGTCGAGACATGACAAGCCACGAACAAAGTATTATACGCATGATAATAGCTAAATCTAGGCATCTCCCAAATCCAACTTAGATGCCTTAATCCTCTGGCGCTAAGTTCACGGTCTTGGGGACGCCCAGTATCAATAGCTCCATCTATCAAGAAAGCCAAGATGCCCTGTGTAGAACCCACTAACACATGTTCCAAAATAGCACCGGCCACAACGCCTGACAGATGCGACTACATAATAATGCTGAAGTTACACAGCAAAAACTGCAAAACTCCAGCGCACCCTTTCGGAACCATATAGCCTTCCCCTACAACCAAGTTTGAGGGGGAAGAACATTTGGTACAATAGATTTTATACAACATAAAACCCCAACTATATCTAAAATGATTAGGACGGGTTTCACCATAATACTGTATAGAAAATAAACACGTTACCATCCAAATTCTGATTGCATGCTTAAACTATAGGAAAATTTACAAAATTATGCTCTAGCCATACAGCTGAAATCATCGAAACCCTTGTAATAGTACAAGGTTTGTCTCAGATAATGGTGATAGATGCAATACTATTTTCTAAACCCTCACTTCAATACGAGGTCTACAGCCTAAAAATCTAGTTTACGCAGATGACGCAAGAAGAATAAACACAAAAAAAAAGTGCATCACAGGAAGCAATACAAGTAAGTAAAGGATGGCCTACCGGTTTAGGGGGGTGACATCTCTCACGTCGACCAAGGCCTGCGAAGCACGCTGCAATGCTCCCTTGTACTTCGTTGATTTTAGCCAACTTGATGTTCTTTCCTCTAACTTTCAGTGCCATTGTTGCAGTCCTGAACACCTTCACACCTGAATACCTTCACAAATAACATGCCATAGTCTTTTGCTCTTCCTCCTTCTCTCTGTGACAGCCAAGAATTCAAATTTTCGATAACCAATAGCCTGTTCTCGATAAGAACTTTCTACTTATATGCAAAATTAACCAACTTGATGCCCGATTAAAGCGAGACTTGCCCAAATGCTGGTGTTAGTATGAGCTGGAACCCAAAAAGCAAGGCATTAATTGCGACAGATATTGCATGCATTACGGTCCGAAATGACCTTAAACTACTGCATCTTATCTCCTCATAATCAGGTCGCATTAATTACAGGCTGTTCACAATGTTCAAAATTTAGTTAGCTTCTCATGCTCAGCAACATCACATCACATCATTTTTCTTTTTAGACTAAACCAAGCATTATACACTAAATACTTACGGTACTTAACTTAGCAACTTTCTAATTACTTTCGTATTTGATAATTTTGTAGGGTAATTGGCAAATGGACAAAATTTTATCTACACTCCTAGTTTTAACAGGCCCCCAAGGGGAAATCATTAGACAATTTGATCCCACGCTAGTAGAAACTAACCTTGCCCTTGATGACGCAACCATAGCCTCATCGGAAACATCTCTAGATTGGCCAGAACAATCGACGTGCACGCTAGATATGAAAGCTGGAGATGTAACCAAAGACCCCCTTAACGATGTCTTTGTGGTTATGCATAAAGGTGAGACTAAAACTCTTAAGGTTAGTTCTTTACTAGACCAAAAAGTACATGATAACATAAAGCAGGTCCTCTAGGACAACATCATGATGTTCGCATGGTCATACGAAGATATGTTGGGACTAGACCCAAGATTAATATAGCACAACATAATTCTAGATCCAAATATCAAAGCAATTAGATAGAAAGCATGAAAAAGTAAGCCAGAAGTCACGCTAGCAGTACGTGATGAGATCACTAAACTATACCAGGTTGGTTTTATTCATGCGGTTGATTACTCAGACTGGGTATCTAACATTGTAGTTGTTCCTAAAAGGACTGGAGGGATACGCATTTGCATATACTTCCGAGAGTTGAACAAAGCTACAATCAAGGATAATTTCCCATTACCGAGTATCGACCAACTAGTGGATGGCTTCTCACTTTTATCCTTCATGGATGGCTTCTCAGGCTATAATCAAATACGCATCAACCTAGAACACCAACTGACAACTATCTTTATGACACCCTGGGGGACCTTTTGCTACACCATGATGCCTTTTGGGTTAAAAATGCCGAAGCTACGTATCAACGAGCTATGATGTACATCTTTAGCGATTACCTCCTAGGGAGACTGAATGATTATGTTGACGATATAGCTGTTAAGTTCTATAAGGTCAGAAGATCATTCAGAGGATCTGGAGTTAGTCCTCAAAAGATTCTCTAAATACGATCTCTGGCTCAACCCAAAGAAGTGCATATTCGGAGTTAAAACCGAATGCATGCTGGGGTTCGTGGTATCGGAAACTAGTATACGAGTAGAACCTGACAAAGTCAAGGCCATTGTTGAATTGACACCCCCTACAAATCTCAAGCAATTACACGAATTGCAAGGGAGGTTACAATTTATCAGGCGGTTCATTTCGAGACTAACAAATAAGTTACACCCTATGCAGCATTTGCTTAAAAAGGGAGTTAATTTCGAATGGACAGAAGATTTTCAATGCACGTTTGATAGCTTCAACACTTTCCAACAGTATTCCTTGCAACATGAAACGTAGCCTTAGCTACATTACTCTGTCAAAAAAGAGATGATGGGTCAGAAGTACCCATATATTACTTGAGTCATGCTCTATGTGCGTATGAAATGAGGTAAAATGAAGTAGAGCATAATTTCTTAGCGTTAGTGTTTACGCTCAAAAAGCGCAGACACTATCTCTTTCGTATACAGGTCAACATAATCTGCAAAAATAACATCCTTAGGGATATTACACATAATCTGTATGAAATTAGTAAAATAGCTCGTTGGAAAGTTATCACGGCAGAATTCGATCTGCATTATATTGGTCAATCTTCTACGAAAGGCCAGACGATAGATGACCAACTAATAACATCGCCTATTGACAGTCAGGCAACCATAGAGCTTGAATTTCTGGATGAGCATGTACACAGTTTAATCCCTGTTTTAACAAACCCCGAAGCAACGTTATATTTTGATGGAGTTTCAACCACTAGAGGTGGCAATGCCACCACGGTCATTACGCTATCACCTAAGGATGTGCATCTTCACGCTTACCACTTGACCTTTCCCTATATGAACAATGTGGCAGAGTACAAGGGACTCCTCAGAGGATTATTAACAGCTAAAGAGCTTGATGTCTGACACCTGGCAATTAGGGGCAATTCGATGCTTGTTATAAATCAAATCACAGGAGTCTATGCCTGCAAGGCTGTACATTTATAGCCCTACTGCGATATGGCTAAAGATCTTCTGAAGCAGTTCACAACGATCGATGCCCAACACGTGCCTCGAAACAATAACACACTAGCCGATGCACTCGCTACATTAGCTTTAAATGTACCTTCGCACCTATTTGACACCTGTCCCACATTAATAACAGATTGTACAAATCCTATCATTCAGGCGGTGCAAATATCTTCACTACTTGAAGATAGAACACCAGAATGGTACGAAAACATTAAAACTTACCTCTTGCATGGCGAACCACCGCATGAACTAATACGCATGCAGAAAGATGCAATCCGCAAGCGAGCTAGGAAGTACATCATCATAGGAGATAGTACCCTCTGTAGATGCTCTATTGATGGAGTACTTCTTACTTGTGTTAACAAAGATCAAGTGCAACGTATAATCGGTGAAGTCCACGAGGGATTATGTAGAGGACACGTAGCACCATGGGCCATGGCCTCTAAAATCCGTCGCTTAGGGTATTATTGGTCATACATGGAAAAATATTGTCTTATGAAGGTTAAAATGTGCGACACGTTTCAACATTACGTGAACCGTATACATGTGTTGCCTACAGAACTACACACGACTCAGATAACATGGCCCTTTCAATGATAGAAACTAAACATTATAGGACCTATCACACCGAAATCTTCCGCAGGTCATAGCTTCATAATCACCGCCACTGAGTATTTCACGAAGTGGGTGGAAGCCATTCCTCTACGAAAGATCACATCCCAATAAATCTACCATTTTATTTTAGATAACATCATAACCAGATTTGGCCTCCCAATGACTATCGTGACCGAAAATGGATCACAATTTAGTAGTCTAGAAACCAAATCCTTTTTTGGCAACCTGGGTATCAAACAATCGTTTTCCTCACCTTATTACCCGCAAGAGAATGGTCAAGCTAAAGTGACAAACAAGGTCATTATCAACTTACTCAAGAAAATTCTCAACAGTAACAAGAGATGATGGCATGAAAAGATCCTCTATGTGCTATGGGAGTATCGTACCACATGCAGAACAGCTACAGACAGTACGCCCTATAGCCTAGTCTATGGATCCGAGGCGGTGCTACCCCTCGAATTATAAGTTCCTTCTCTGTGAATGGTCCTCTCCATGATTATAAATGAGGCTCAACACACCAAGTCAAAGATCATGGATTTAGATTCAATAGAGGAGAAGCGAATACAGACACTTGATACCATTGAAAATTATCAAGATAAGCAGAGGCAGAAGCACCATCATAATCTTCAACAATGTCTGATCAAGAAGGGAGATTTGGTTCTCAAGGCCATTCGCGAACCAGTAGGCAAGTTCTCTACAAACTGGGAGGGCCCTTTCTTGGTAGCTGATGTGTATGGAAATGACGCATTCAAGCTAGTAGATATCAACAACAATGAATTACCAAATCTCGTGAATCATATATATCTGAAGCAGTACTACATTTAGCTTCATATCCAGTGTTAACATCAGGCATGGCAACAATCATCCTCTATGATGTTAAACTGGCAAAGATCATCCGCTACGATGCTAAACTGGCAACAACCATCCACCACGATGCTAAATTGGAATTCCCCTCACGCATCCGCCACGACTCTAAATTGGCAACAATCATTAGCCATGACATTAAACTGGCAGGTTTCAATAGTCTACTATGACGTAAAACTAGCAATGTTGTACAGGTCCACCAAGACATAAAACTGGCATTTCCTGCACGTGTCCACCATGATACTAAACTGGCACCAGCTATCCGCCATGACATGAAATTGGCATAGGTAAGTATCCATCTGCTGGGATGTGAAACTAGCACAGATCTATCCTTGGGTCATGACATGAAACTGACATCCACAACATGGTCTACTGAGACCATAAATCAGCTCTACCACTGTCTGCTATGACATAAAACTAGCATTTTTCAGTCTGCCCAGACTTTAAATTGGGACCATGGTCTGTTGGGACTTAAAACCAACAACGGCAGTCTGCCAAGACTTAAAACTGGGACCTACATGCCGCCAATGTAGGAATCAAGCGAGCGTCATCGTCTCTGTGCAGCTGCAAAACAAATGGGGTGGGATGCTGGGATAGCCCCAGCATCGCTACCTCATAGGCATTCTGTTGATTCCTTGGATGTGCTGAAAGGCATACTACTGACTCCTCGAAGATGCCGTCACTGTGCCCATTTCAGCGGTGGCACCTCTGAGAGTTTAGTTTTGCTGACCGGAGCCCCAAAGGATTTCTCATCAACCACATGTTTGGGGATCTCCGCTCATCATCACTATTAGGCTCTGGCTTCACAGATTCACCTAGCTGGTTCTTTGCATAACTAGTCGAGTGTGATGAGTCTGATGATGTTTGGCGGCGATATGCTAGGACGAGCATCAATATTGAAGACCCTAGCCTCTTGCTACGATTCCTCTTTCGTGGCCCGCTCACTCTATGTCACCCCAAACGGTACTTGTTTCAACAACCTCTTCAGTGATTCAGTTGAGCAATGGTGTCCCAATTTTCTTCTTTGGTAGCAGGTTACTTGCTACGAGGATGTCGTTCAAAGGTGCATTCATCTGAGTGGTGAGGTATAGACAACGCTTTGAGATGGCCGTTTAGGTTAGCCTGTTGACCTAGGAGTGCATCCCTATTTTCCTCATAATCCTATCTCTAGCTCTTACTTCCCTGCATCTCCATCATCTGTTTCCCTTACGCAAAATGTGAATATGCAGCATACGCTTTCTGCATCCGCATTACAATCAAGTCCATAAACTAGTGTAACGCAACTCGCCTAGTGGATGCCAAAAAAAAAGTGGGTCAACAAAATGGATGAAAAAAAACTCATCCAGGCCGTGCAGATGCAACACCATTCGTTTATGCAAGCCCCTTCATCTACAAAATGATAGCATAACTCCATGCAAACGCAATCGTAGGAGAAGGCCTAAGTGCTTATGCATGGAAAAACTATACACACACATTTACATCTTCCCCGAACCTCACTTGAGTCTTCACCAAACCTTTCTCCTCTTACCTCTATATAAATTCCCTCACATACCATTTTATCTCTCATTTCCCTCATTTTTGCACTTCTGCTTTGACAGGGCAATACTTGGGTAACCACTAATGAATGTTATTGGTACTTTTACCCATCCGGTGTTTCGTATTCTTTGTCAACATCTTTCGGGAAAGCCCTCTAAACGTCGACAAAGAGGGGCCATTGAAACACCATAGAAATCATAAATCGGCCTAAGGCAAAGATTCACGATTCGAGCAAAATTTTGTAACAAAAATCTAGAACACAGAGCAAGGCAAAGAGGCATGCAACATCAAGTTTCCAAGTTTCTTACAAATTCCAACCTTACCTAGTTTTCTCTCTTTACGCTACATTACGCAACATAGTGTAGTGTTGCTCAGTGTAAATCTGTCTAACATAGCCCGATATCAAAAAGTAACTTACTTAGGCAAATGGAACAAAGTTTAAGGACTAAGACTTCTCGCATGTTCTGCTAAGTCCTTTGTCCAGGGCTCGGTTTACGCTTTGTTATGCAAAGCAACGTAACGAGCTTCAAGGAAATCAAAGTCAAAGTCCAAGGAAGCGCAGTAGATTGATTTCTTCTTTTGCAGATTGGTCTCTTTACACTTATTATGCTATGCAACGTAGACAAGCGTAATTTACTGTAAAGTTGACCATTTTTTACGCTCTATTATGCTTTGCAGCGTAAAAGAGCGTAAAATAGCTTGAATCAACTACTTCCATATTACACTCTGCCACACAACGCAGCGTAAACAAGTGTAATAGAGTGTAAGGCCAGCTAAAGCAGTACCAAATATGCACCTGTCATCCACACGCACAATACACTAATCAGCGTATTATGCGTAATCATGAAGCGGCTTCAGCGGAAGTGGTCGACAGCGTACTTTGCTCCCCTTCCCAAAAAAAATGTGATGCAACATGATCAGTTTCAACATAAAGTCTACCAAGTCAACGGATTTTTAAAGGTTTGAGACACGTGTCATCAAGGCCATGCCTTCTCCACATACTACCAAACCTATAAATACTTCAATTGGTGGAAGGGGAGAGGATCTTCATCTTGGGATTTTTTGGCAGCATCACCTTTTAGTAGAGACAGAAGACATTTTGCTTGAGCATTGGCAGTAGGAGCGATCAGTCCTTTGGTGAAAATACAGTTCTCTCCATTGGCGATCATTGGCAGTTTTGAGTAGAGACTACCCAAGGCAAAGGGAGCAGATCAGAGATCGAGAGATCGTCTGGTGCGATTGACAAAATCTATTGATCAGAAATAGTTGATCAATAGACATCCAGGCGTTACCATCCTTGCATCCCATCTTTGGCTTACAAGGTAGACCGAGCTTCATTTTGTACTCCTTGTTGAACAGTTTTCTTGTTATTTTATGTATGCTTCGCACAAGATAAGCGGAGTTTTCCATTGGAACTTTGTATACAATATACTCAGTCTTCAGGTCAAAACATAGATCTTGGAATTTCGTATCCTTCTTGAATCCAATCCCCCTTGTCGCATTTACATTGTCATTATTTCAATTTATTTACATCATTTTCTACTCCTTTTATGATTCGCCGAATCAATTTGTTTCGCAGAATATGCATATACTACACATAATATCGCAGTATTCATCAATTTACTGATTGAGTAAGTCCCTGTCTGATCGACAAGACCGTTCAGGGCACTGCGGATTCATTTTCTCCAGCACAGCCCTCGTACAGATCCGTGGTTAAGACTGTGTACATGGATTTTCGTTTGGTACTTTCTAGCGACCGATGTTTTCCGTTGTTACAATTAGTGCACACCTTGTAAATGTGTCTGTTGATTTCCATGAAGTACTTAGCCTGATGAAGAAATTTTTGTTTCTTCCTAAAGTCTAGACCTTGTGGCATCTCTTGAGTGAGAATGTAAGTGAGGATGTCATTGTACCATTTTTTTTCTAGAGGAAATTTTTCATTTATTACTTCTATAAAAATGAATTCATTTGACAATTGATCAAAGAGTGGGCTCTCCTCTTTGTTATCCCATCTTAACCGAGAGAGATGATTAGTGATCACATTCTTAGTTCCTTTCCAATCTATTATTGTGAGATCAAATTCTTGTAAGATCATCAACTACCATATGATACGGGGGCTCACTATTGGCTTATTTATTAGGAAGCATATGGCATTATGATCTTTGTGCACAAACATCTTATAGCCAAGCACATAGTGCTAAACTTTTTGAGAGCATACACCATTGCCATTAGTTCTTTCTCAATTGTAGTGTAATTCAACTGTGCATCCACAATGCTTTGGCTCATGTAGTGGATGTAATATGGACATTTATTATCATTCAATTATGTAAGCACAACTCCCAAGGCATAATTATATGTGCTTATCATTATGTGAAATGGTCTAGACTAGTCTAGTGCCCATAGAATTGGAGTTTCTCTGAGTTTGTCCGTTAGCTATTGGAATGCATGTTCACACTACTTAGTCCATATGAATGAAGCACCTTTCTTTGTAATCTTGACCAACAACTTTTCAATCATAGAGAAATTCTCTATGAACTACTAGTAGTAACCAATGTATCCAAGGAATGATCAAATGTCTTTGACTATCTCTAGTTGGCATGTGATTCCTTGGATGACCCTTATCTTTTTTGAGTCTATCTCAATCCCAAATTGAGTAATTTTATGTCCCAATACTATTCCTCCTTGGACAATTAAATGGCTTTTCTACCAATTGAGCAGGTTTGTTTCAACACATCTTTTCAATACTTGCTCAAGGTAGTCCAGGGCTTACTTGAATGTAACCGCATAGGTAGAGAAGTCATCTATAAAGACCTCTACCATACTACTATTTTTCTATTAAAAAATAATAAATACCATATGTTGGAAGGTTTCATGGGCATTACACAAATCGAGCAACATCTTACAATATGCAAAAGTCCTCCAAGGACTCATGAATGTTATTTTATCTTGATCTTCTGATGTAATATGGATTTGATTATATCCATTATAACTATCCAAGAAGCTATAATAACAATGCCTATATATAGTGTCCAACACTTGGTCAAAAAATGACAATGGAAAATGATCTTTAAAGGTTGTCATAATCAACAACCTAAAGTCTATGTAAACCCCCCACTTCCCATCTTTCCTTGGCACAATTACGAGTGGACTAATCCACTCACTATCCATGACGGAATAGATGAACCCCACCTTGAGGAGTTGTTCTATTTTCTCTTTCATGATCTACTTTAAATTAGGGTTTAGCTACCTCTACCTTCTTGGCTTCATGGTTAGGTCAATGTAGATACGATGCTAGCATATCCTTGGATCAATTCTAGTCAGCTTAGGATATGACAAAGCAAAAATTGTTGGCCATTTGTTAACCACCTTTAACAACTTATCTTTTTGTTTAGGAGCAAGATTCGAATTGATGATAATTGTCTTGCCATCATTTAAAAATGAATACTCCATGCTGGTTGGTAGATTTTTTTAACTCTAGGGACTCTTGCTTGAAATTATCAAGGATTTCCAACTCTTCCCGATAGGTATCATCATCTTCATCATCGAAGAGTTGGTGATGAACTTGCTCAAGTTCATCCATGCCTTCAACATAGGCACATGTTAGGCACTCAATAGGTTTCATGAATAGTATGTTACTATCAAATTTAATTGTCAACCACTAGGTACCCTTCTATTTTATGGCTACTACGTATAGGCACCTTTGGATATCCCATTCACGTGCATACTAATTGCATGCTTTGAGGAATGTAATTTCAATGGACTAGATTTTTACATGTAATTGGACCTATTATCATTGTACATGATGCATGGAACTCACTTCTTCTTAAGCCATTCAAATTCATTTTCCTTGGAGATTTTCAAGGAGATGTCCTTGATGCCCATTCATGCATCAACAGTGCTCAGCCATGCACATCCCATAATGATAAAGAAGTCACCTTTGTATTTTTTAACCTTGATCACTAGAAAATTACCAAGATAGGACCACCACAAACTATGGTCACAATGTCCTCCACTAACCCCAAAGGGATAATGATTGACTAATTTTCCAATTTCAAATGGATATTTCTCTTCTTAAGAGGTGCTAGGTTCCAGGCCTTGTACATGTCATAAGAGATGAGATTGACACCAGAAAAAGAATTAAGAAAATCCTTGCATGACTCATGTCTAGAAATATATAAATAAATAAGAGGACTTCCTAAGTCATATAATTTTATGAAAAGGTTTTCAACCTTGATCCAATTGGAAATAGCATGAGTTAGCATCACAGTGTGGATCTGAGGCAGCATTTAGTTTGAAGGGAACTTGAATGTGCTTGATGTAGAGGATGAGGGTGTTGGAGATATAAGGTGACCAGTTACATTAGGTTGTGAGGGTGTTGGAGGACTATTAGGTCAAAAAATGATCATTTCCTAGATCAATTATCTAAACCACATAGTTGAAATGCTGGTTGTAAATTTATCATCGTCATAGCATTTCATTACTACAGCTGTGGGGGAATTTCACCCTACATGGATGAAGTATGAGGTAACTGGGTTGATAGTGGAGGGATGTGTGTACATGGATGTAGAGGGTAGTATGAATATAGGTTCTCCCCTTGAGTAGATGATGAATAAGTTCGATGGTACTTTGGAGGGTAATAGTGATGCTAGAATAAGTTGTGGCTTGCAAAGCTTCATGAACAAATGGGTTGCTAAACATAGTACCCATATGAATCTAGTTGCCTATAAGGATATTGATATATTTATGGTGGAATTTTCCACAAGTTTGATTGGTGCCACTACTGGTATTTCTCATATGGTGGTGGTGGATCTCCACTTGGATTGTAAGCTTACTATTGCTAGTGGAATTGCCTTGGATTGCCCTGAGGATATGGTAATCATCTAGGTGCTTGCCTTTGTGCTAATTGAGAATTCACTACATACACCCCATAATTTTGTAAGTGTGACATCATATGGAAACATCCCTTCCAATTTTCATATTAATAGATGTCACATCCAACATCATCATCAAAGTCTATCTCCACAATTTCTTCTACTACAGCAGCTTTGCCCTTACCTCTCTAGTAGGCACGTTTAGCTTCTTCTCACCTCCTATGACTATAATCACTATTCTCCTCTTTATATTCTTCAGCAATCTTCATAGAAGTTTATAATTTTTCATTCAAAGAGTCCCATAATTTATCAACCTTTGCTAAAATATTAGAAATAGATTTTTGGAGAGGCAAGGTTTTCCTATTCGCCACCTCATTGAGTGGTGACTCCTACTCATCACATAATCAAACTTTCCTTTTCTTGATGGAAGGATTCTTATTATATTCTTCTAAAATTTTCCTTTATTACAAATCACCTTCATGTTTTACTACTTACTCTATTAGTGATGAACCATGAATTATTAGGATCTGATATCGAATCTATGATATCAGGTATGCGATATCACGGCCTGGCTAATGATATCGGATACACGATATCATGATTCCTATGTAAGCCTATAAATACACATTTTGGCACATAGGAAAAAGGGATTAAGTAAGTGTAGAAGTAGAGTCTTTTTTTTAGTTCATTTCAATTCTTTCCCTAGTGCATGCCTGCAGTGTGATAATTGTAATTGTATGAAACCTTTATTCGAGTGTGACGTACTTGGACACGTGCATGACCGACAATAAAGATCAAGATTACTTTATCATTGTAGCATTCACTTAGTTTTAATTGCTTAATTGTTATTATTTATTATTTTCTTAATTAATATTTCTTTACCTTCATTTACTATCCCTATTATTAAACACAAAATGAGTACAACTTAAGCATGAGCATTTAAGTGTGACTACTTGATATCCCAATAGTGTATTTAGGAGTGCTTAAGTACTATGCGCTTGGTAATCCTAGAAGTAGTACATGAAGTCCAAGATGTGTACAAATGATTAAGGATGGATGCTCATTGCAGTTAGGCTAGCTAATATTCTCTTCCCATATCATGCATTAGCTTAATCAAAGTTATTCTCTATTGTCCTTAGGAGAAGCATAGTGAGAGGAAATACATCATACACCTCACTTTGGACTAAACCATATGTGTTAAAGAAAATACTAGTCTAGGTGGGAAGACAACAAACTATGATCAACGTGTAACTATCTAGATGCCATAACTAGTCTATCTACAAAATTCAACCAAATCATGCATGAATGCTCAAATTCGTATGATTGAGTGTAGGGGTACCTAGCCACTCATCATTGGCACCATTGCCAAGGACGGTGCTAGTTATTTAGATTAGTTATATCATACAATATTTTTGTAACAAAGTATTCATGATATATCTCTTAGAAAAGAAATTAATTTCAATTAAGTCACACATAAATTCACAACAATGTCTCTCTCACAAGACTATGATAACACAACAACTAGTAAGGAAATTCATTGGAGAACCAACAAATTATACGATGATGAAGATGAATTTTGGAGTACTCAATCTAATGTAGGGGTCTCCTACATATATAAATGAAGATAACATCATTCCAATTCATGAATTTTACCTAGTGACGATGAACCCTTGTTGGCCACTAGGAGCCTAATGCATATACAAGAGGATGTTTGAATATCTTGCAGGCATCATAAGAAAAGTCGTCTACCTAGGCTTGATTTAAACAGCTTTCCCAAATTTTTAGGAGGTTATGATTTAGATCCATGACATCATTTATAAGCCTTCCATTATGCCTATGTATGGAAAAATAGAGATAATGGGTGGAAAAAACCTAAGCTCTTTCCTACAACACTCATTGGCCAAGTAAAAGTATAGTACAGGTCCTTAAGACCGAAATCAATTCAATGTTGGCCGACAATGGTAGAACTCTTCAATGAAAGATATCAAACCTATACAAGAGTGTCAACCTTAAGAAAACAAATCCAAGAGTGAAAAAAATCATAACATGAACCCTTGGACATGGCCTTAGAAAGATATTATGCATTGTTAAACAACTACCTAGGCCATGGATTCTCCGAGGAAAGGCTAACATACCACATCATAGATGGGCTCCGTAACAAGACAAGGGAAACCCTAGGGATGTATGCCCTAGGTCAAATATATGAGCTATGAACCCACCAATTCCAAGAGCTTATTAAGTGAGTAGAAAAAGAAGAAGGAGAAATGGCTAAATGGGAGAATGTTGAAAGCTTTCAATAGGATAAAAATCTTGAATTAGCAAGGGTCCATGATCATGAAGAGGAGAAATCAACTCACCTCAAGGACCTCTATCTCACCACATTGTTATCATTATCCTAAGTACTATCAACCCATGTCATCTCCCATAGGATCACCACCTCCTATTCCTTGCACCTCTCCTCACCCTCAATATTCTCATCCTTCACCTCCTTCTACATCGCCACCAATAGTACTAGTAGGTTTTGCACCATAGCATCAATCCACAAACATTACTTGTGCTGCTACAGTCAACAGTAGTGGCCTCCCTCCATAACATCAAAAGTGTCCTTTCTTTAGGCATGACCAAAGAAAGATATAGCATGGTTTCGAAACTATTGCATCCTCCAACCAAGCACAAGTTCAATGTTGTGATGCATTTGTTCCTATGAACAAAATGCCTCGTGTTACCTTATTAGGGCCACCAATCAATACTCCAACAACAATGTGGCCCAATGAATATAACCACATAAGGAGACATATTGATCCTTGCATACCATCTTATGATCATGGGTGCTGTAGTGGGTCAACTCCTTATCAATTAACCACATCTTATCACTTGTCCTACTATGTCAACTTTAATCAAGTGTGTGAACCGTAATGTGGGTACAATCCAACCACTGCATCAAAAGACACTCAATGAGTTGGATATGACTAGGTCCCAATATTTCTAAAATTCTTGGATGCAAACCTTCCATTTATTAATTCTCACCATGATCAAAGTTTAGTTATGGGGGATATCCCCCATTCTAACAAGTAGGATTAATAAATTTTTTTCCTTTCCTTTAATTTTACAATTTTGTTTGTTTGTTTTGTTTTCCAATTTTTCATCTTTCAATTTGTTTTTTTTTTGTTTTTTTTATTTTTATTAGTTATTTTATTTTTTTATTTATTATTTTGTATTTCTATATTTTTATGGTTAATCTCATCTATGAATAAAACACTCATGTGACTCGTTGGTTGAGGTGTTGTTCAATGCTATCAAGTCTCAAGTGACTAATTACTTGGACAGTGAGCCCATCATATCCACCCATCCATTCTATTAATAAGAGGTTCTACTCTGGGTACAATGATATTCTTTACATCATTAAAACATAAACTAATTTTGTGCTCATTATGCCTAGAGCAAAGAATGATGGATTAGGAAGGAATGACCAAGGTGTGACATGAGGGGGACTTGTGGATTCTCTTCGTGACATCCGTAGGAGTTAGCATGTGGCCTAGTCATACTAAGATCCTTGTAGATCTAATGAAAAATGGGAGCAAGAGTACTAAAGGCACCAAATAAAGAAACCCAATGCTATTCTGGGGGGGTCCCACTAGAAAGACATGCATCCATGCCTAAAGGTAGGTAGCTTCTCTGGATTATGCATCAAGAAAAAAAGAAGAAAAAGAGAATTAAAAAAGTGTGCCAAAGCATCCAAGAAAAAAAGTGACAAAAAGATCAAGACAAGTGTGCCGCAAATTCCCAATCACACCTTCCTTGAAAAAAATGCCAAGTGATCGTACAACTTGCTGTCATGATGCTCTTATGGTTGTCCATCATTGGATGAAACAATGCAATGTCACTGATCATAGAAATGGACTTGATCTTGATTTTGGAGTGATGGGCTAATGACACATTAATCACATCCTACACTCAAGATTCATTGTGCCCTAGGTTAGTTACCTCATGTCCCAATCTCTACAATCCCTTCTACAATTTGCCTCATCTCACTGTTCATGTATATGTGACTTGTGTCTTGTGTAGCATTGAATTCATACCTCATCATAGTGGCATCTACATGTGTGTGTTTTGTGGAATTAGTGTGAATTACATTTGAACCTTTTAGTGCCTATGGACATTTTTAGGTATGGTTACGTAAGGGCATCATAGGTAGGAACCTTCTTTGGGAAGGACCCACTTGCATAACCTTTATAATTTATACTCATTGCACATCATCATCACATTATTTTATACCCTTTGAGCACTGCATTTCCAATGTTATTCTTTCCTTTATCATCCTTCTCATTCAAACGTTCCTATGCACCAAAACATGTCCTTTTTCCTCATCCTAGTCATGAATTTCATTGTTAGATTCTACTCCATTATACTTTTGGTGCCTTCTGGCCTATTCAATGTTACCATGGACCTTTCAAATTAACCCAAAATCCTTCATTTTTGTCCTTTGAAATTTAAAAATTCTTCACATATATAAAGTACTCTATTTTCAATGGGCTGATATATCGAGTTCGATGCGATATCGAGTTTGTGCTATTGGGTAAGCGATATCACATCCATAAAAACTATATATATCGACCACCCCCCCCCCCCCCCCCCCCCCCCCCCCCCCCCCCCCCCCCNGTTCACATGGGGGAGTTGTTCAAATTTTCTCCCACAAATTGCTAGCTAACGCACCTATCTTTCAAACATCCATAACTTGCTCATTAACATTCTAATTCCCATTCTGATTGAACCTATTTAAACCTGAAGTGTTTAACTTAGTCATGGGGGAAGGGTACCCTCCAAGTTGTGCATAATTTTAAGTTTTGGAGCCACCTAATCAAATTGGGCCCAACATCAAATCTTTTAGGGGACATGCTCATAAAATTCTTTAACTCTAGATCACACTAAACAAGACATGAATTCACTAAAGGCAAGAATTAAGGTATAAATTAAATTTTGTAAGTAACCTTACTAATAAATGGCCCCGTGTGATTGTAGATGGCCCCCTAAATAGGACAGCAAGGAGGACCCTCTCAATGTGCATCCAAACGATCAAGGAGAGGCAGAGGCTAGGTGTCTCTTGAGGAACATACAAAATAGGAGGCACAATCATTTAGCACACATCAGGAGCCTCCTATTACTATAAAATTGGAATAGGTTGAAGGTGGAGTCAATGAAGAACATGAACAGGGACAACATCTCATGTTGTCCCTAAAGTGTATTCAGGCAATCCATGAAAGGTCCACATTAGTAGCTATGATAGTGGAACATAACTTTAAACCTTTCACAAAGTTCACTCTTGAGGTACTTAGGAACCAACTCAAAGGGTCCCCATTATGGCCTATTCTCTTTCAAAGTGGTGCTTGGTACCTAGGAGAGGTGTACCAATTTTGGTACAGTAAAGAAGAAGGTACCACCATTGATATTGGTGGTGTTTCTGTGGATTTTTCTACTAAAGCCATTTTGACAGTGTGAAATCTTCCAAATACAAGCCAAAATTTTCTCACTTGCCCACTTGCTCTAAAGCTGATGCATGAAAGACCTAGGTGAAAATGGCATATGGTAAAGAAGAAAAAGCATATGAAGAGCTAACACTTGAAGAGAGAATCTATTTCAAGATCAGCACTTATCACATCTTCCCCACAAAAGGATTGAACAGAATCTCCACATATGTGGCTAGAGGAAGTGCTATGTTGATGGGAAAGGCTAATGCTAACCTACCCCATCTATATCTTATAGAGATTTTGAGGTGGTTGGAAGAATGAAAAATGAGGAAGTTCACATTGCCCTTCCCCTGTCTCATTAGGAAGCTGTGTCAATGTGCTAGAATTCTGGGGTACACCAATGATGTCCCTAAAAAGGCCCAAAATGCTTAACTTTCTAAATTGCTAAAGCCACCAACCCCAAGAAAAATCACTGGTCAAACACTAGAGCCTAAACAAGAATAGATAGTGGGGCCCACTACATCTTAAATTGTAGGGCCTAGCCAACTTCCAAGCACAAGGCCTAGTCAACAACAAAAAGTAAGGCCTAGCACAAGCTAGCAAGACCAACCACCACCACCATGGAAAGACTATCAACCATCGATGAGCCATCTCAGGGCCATCACTAAGATGGTCAATTGGGAAAGCCATGATGAGACCAATCTCTTTAGGGTCATATATGATCATGTACAATCTATGATCTCAATTGATCATGCACAAGGTGAGGTATCAATTCAAATAGAAGGAGGGACATCACATTGGTTACAACAGATCTTAGGGAATACTGCATCTTTTCAGGTGTAACTAGAAACTGGTGAAGGGGCCACAGTAGTGCTCATGTAGCACCAAGATGCATTAGAAGCCGTAGAAGTGGTCACAAATAACCTAAAAGAATCACTCAATGTCCCTGTTGTGCCACTGGTAGACTTTATAAGAGCACGCAATGCTCAAACTTTGCCCAGTCCCTCGTTAACTTCTACAAAGCATGAGGATGTTCTCGATCAGTTTTTGTAGATAGGACAAGTGATGACATCCCTATTTGACATCCCTCAGGATGTCACAACAACTCAGTCAGACCTCATCTCCACAAAAGGAAAGTTGATTATCGTAGAGATTAGGGTCAAGCATGTAGAGGTGGAGTTGGAAAGACTCCAAGAAAGGCTCATCACTCTACAAGCTGCATAGCGAGACCCATCTCAATTCATCCTTGCATACCAACTAGAGTCCTTCCAGATAGAGCAACTCAATAAATTGTTAGTACAGAATAAAAGAGTAATGGAGGAGACAGAGAAGGCCGATTGGGATGCTTCCAAGGCACAAGCTCAAACATATGCACATGCCAAAGCACTCAAGGCCTTACAAGAGGAAAATAAACAACTTGCCACTAAAAATCTCTGATTGATCATCGTAGAAAAATAAAGAAATGTTCTCAAAGAAATTTTCAAAAATTATGAGAATAATTAGTTAGGGTCAATGAGGACATGAATCACTTGGCTAGAGAAAATAGAACCCTCTCAATGGAGGAGGTATGTGCAATCTGCCAAAAGAGAGCAATTGAGATAAGCACGTGGTAAAACAAGGCCAAGCGACATGAGAAGCTAAAGTAACACTTCAAAGATCAAGTGGGGATGTATAAATAAGTAATAGAAAAGTAAATCCATATGGCCAAGGCCCATATCAACACTCTCAATGCTTAAAACACTGATTGGCAGGCCATATTGGATACCTATGCATTTGCCCACCAAGCAGAACTCAAAATCTAGAACCTGTAGATATAAGATCTTATAGAATACATGGAGTTGTAAAATCTATGATATGCCAACTTAGCCATGTTAATAGTAGGATGCCTGAGAACAGAACTAGAAAAGCAAATAGCAACCACCTATGCAAAATATGAAATAGAATTTACTGAGCATAAGAAGATGTTGTAGAAATTAGAAGTAGCAAATTCTGAGTTAGAGATGATCAAAACTAGCTACTAGGTACCAAAACATGTCATAACAGATTTGGCTTGATGGCTCACATATTCCCAAGAATACATGGATAAAGCTAGAGCCTATGAAGAGGAATGACAACTATTTGCAGCTTAGTATGTCAAGGCCAACCAGATGTTCCCGCAACTGCCATGTTAATGGGAGGTGTCGACTCCATTAAACATTAGAGCATTAGCATGAATGACACAGGATCCCTAAACCAAAAAGGAAAAGCTTTAGGCACTCCTTCAAATCCATCAACTTCCAAAACCTAAATCACAACACAAAGGGAAGAGATCCATAGATGAACCACTACCAAAAAGAACCACATGAGTTCCAATAAATTTTGTAATTCTATGTATATGTCCCAATTTTTTTATGTTCAACTCTCCACTACAGCATGAATAAATTTCTAGTCAGTCAATAATCCCATACCTATCAACTGTGTAATCAATGGAACTTGTTCTCATTTTCTTCAACTCAAGGATGAGTTTTCATTTAGTCATGGGGATATGATGAACCATGAATTATCAGACTCTAATATCAAATCCATGATATCGGGTATGCGATATTGGATCTACAATATTGGGTACGTGATATCGTAGCCTGGCTAATGATATCAAATACATGATATCATGATTCCTATGTAAGCCTATAAATACACATTTGGGTGCATAGGAAAAAGGGAGCAAGTAAGTGTAGAAATAGAGTCTTTTTGTCATTTTTTAGTTCATTTTAATTCTTTCCCCAGTGCATGCCCGCAGTGTGATGATTGTAATTGTATAGAACCTTTATTTAAGTGTGACGTACTTGGACATGCGCATGACCAACAATAAAGATCGAGATTACTTCATCATTGCAGCATTCACTTAGTTTTAATTACTTAATTGTTATTGTTATTTATTTTTTCGTAATTAATATTTCTTTACCTTCATTTACTATCCCTATTATTAAATGCAAAATGAGTACAACTTAATCATGAGCATTTAAGTGTGACTACTTAGTATTCCAGTAGTGTATCTAGGAGTGCTTAAGTAACATGTGCTTAGTAATCCTAGAAGCAGTACACGAAGTTCAAGATGTGTACGGATGATTAAGGATGCATGCTCATCACACTTAGGCTAGCTAAGATTCTCTTCTTGTATTACTCATGAGCTTAATCAAAGTTATTCTCTATTGTCCTTAGGAGTAGCATAGTGATAGGAAACACATCATACACCTCACTCTGGACTAAACCATATGTGACAAAACAAATACTAGTTCAGGCGGGAAGATAGCAAACTGCAATCAACGTGTAACTATCTAGATGCCATAACTATTCTATCTATAGAATTCAACTAGATCATGCATGAATGCTCATATTCGTATGGTTGAGTGTAGAGGTACCTAGCCACTCATCAATTAGCCTTTGTATCTAATGAGCTCTTAGTTTGGATAGTCTCCCTTGGGTATAAATCTCAAGAGTTCTTCTAGTTTTTGTTTTGAGCCCATCAATGATGTGGCAGAGTTGTTCCCTCTGAGAAAAACCATGGCTAGGGCATCAATGCATGAGAGAGTGATCTCTACCCATGGATGCATCCAAGGATTCATGTGTTTCCTATTTCCAACCTTGTATTTTCCTTCTTAGATTGGACACTCTGGAGCATATCTAGTATTTATCATTGAATAGCTCAAGCATTATACTCCATCAATAGATAGATTCTGGCTCTAAGGACTAGTACCAGCTTTCAGGCTCTTTGATGAGTGTCCTGGGGAAGAGTTTGAGTTTTTTCCAATCATTTTTAATGTTCTACAAGGCATAACCATTGTGTAAAGCTTGTAGATATGTTTGTGGATGAGAGTTATATCCCTCTGAAATCTTAGTATATTGTTCATGTCTAAGCACTTGATTTGACTATCTTTCACATGCCTAGTTGGAATCTTAACTACCTCTACAATGTTAAGCATGCTTCAAGTTGCCAATAAAGTATAATCATCATCATTATTCCATTTTTTTGTTGATGTTCTTTGTTACCCCTTTGATTATTGCGGGCATGGCGATTAATATTATTATTCTGTTACTCACCTCCATCACTATTTTTTCTTCTACATCATTTTTTAGAATCAAAAGAAGAGGAAGGAAAAGATGAAAATGAAGAGGAAAAAGAGGGAGGAGGACTACCACTACCATGGTTTTTGCCAACAACCCTTTAGTTATCATAGCCATGTTCATTAGGTTTTTTATCTTCTTGACACTTTTCTAAGCCCCTGCCTTGACTACCATCTTTGCTTGAACCTAGTTTGTTGATAGTAGAATGTAGAATCAGGTTTACATGTCCATCATTAGTAAGAACAGGTGGAGAATTTTTATGTTGAGAGCCTTTAAAGAAAGAATCCTCATTATCATCTTGGTTCAACAAGAACAAGGGATTGGTGAACTGTTTTTCCTTCGCAAACTCATGATGCTTCTCCTAGGATTGATCTCTCCTATGTTGTGTGTTAGTGGGATGGTAATTCCAAGTTTCATAGCTAGTCACAACATATTCCTCTTAAAGATCTTGGATGTGTAAATCTATAAGAATTTCAAGCAGCATCATGGGAAAATATCGATCAAGAGCTATTACATTATTTCCTTCCATATCACACCATCGCAGTTGTCCATCTTGGTCCAAGATGAAGGTGAAATTAGCCACATACTCATATGGAAGCGTACATATCACCTTACACTGTTGTGGGACTGGTAGTTTGACATCTTCATGTCTGTGAGAAGAAGACATTTTACAAACAAATAAAATATTAGTGTGCTTTTGTAATTATATGATTTGAGAATGATGTCAGCCTTAGGGTTCATCTAATGATATTAATAATGTTTACTAATCCTAAATAGTGCACTTTAAACAAAAAAAGTCCCCAACAACAACATCAATGATGAGTGGTGTAAGGTAGCCTTATGCTTAACCATAAAAATCATGAAGCATGCATGCACGATCTAGTCAAATTCCATGGACTTTATAGTTTTTGGTGCACTAGTCTTCTAGAAAGTGAACCTTACCCTAACGCTCATTCATTGTCTTCCCAATTACACTTGTTATGTATAAAGGTATGATTAAGTATAATCAAGGTATATAATTTTTATTGTTTTATGTTTTATTTTCTTTGACACTCAAATAGAGAGATGAAGTATTTTAATAACTATTTTAATTTAACTACTTTACTAGTTTCTAAGTACTCCTAACATATGCATCTAGTCTCACTTTTTGTACACATCCTAAACCCACAAATCCACTACTTGGTTACCAAGAACTACGCTACTAAGTGCACCAAGTAATAATGTTGCTAAGATTACCAAGTGAATATGTGTTACACTCAAAGTGGTCATACTTATATGTTTAATCTATTTATCTTAAATAATTAACTAATTTCTTTAAGCCTAATTTACCTTAATTAATTACATATTTAATGAAAAAAATAAATGCATAAATAATCATTAATCTATTCTAAGTGCTACAAGGTTTCATCAAAAGGCTCATCTTTATTGCTATACACACTGGTGTGGTTCAAGTACAATAGTGCTGAAATAAAGATCCATACACTTTCTAACTTCCATTGTAAGAACTCAAAGAAATATTCTAACTTTCAAATGGAAAAACTGCAAGAGCTTTACTACTACTATGACTTGATATCCATACATATGGCTATGAGCATGTATTTATAGTTTTGTAATAGGGCTGCATCGATAGGGCCCTATCAACATACCATCATCACAACCCCATCGATAGGACAACACCACATAAATGGGGCCCTATCAATGGGGGCCTTTCAATGCAACACTTTGACGCTCATCAACTATAAAAAATTCTAAACCATAAATACCTAACCCTAAACACCCTAAACCTAACACACCAATTCATAAAACCTCCAAAACCCTTAACCTTTACACTTAATTCCTACAACATTATTATAATGCAATTACCATAAAATTATCTAGACCTCATAGGATTATCTAGTTTGAGAGATGAGTTGTTCCAATGTTTCAAAAATTAAAAATCATAAAAATTCACTTCCCTAAACCCTATAAAACACAAAACCCTAAATACTAAAAACCATAAATCTTAAAAATTATAAACCCTACATCATAAATCCTAAAAACCCTATACACTAAGCCCTAAACCTTAAAAACAATAAATCCTAAATGTTACAACCACTAAACTATAAACCCTAAAAAATCCTAAACCTTGAACTCTTGAGCATAAAAATTTATAAACACTAGATTCTAAATCCTAGAGACCCTAAACTCTTTAAAATCCCTAAAACCTATATCCTAAAAATCCTAAAATCTAAACCCTAAAACCTAAATCACGTATTCAAAAAATCTTAAATGGTAGACCCAACTCTAAAAAACACCAAGCCTAAAAATCTATACCCTAAGCCCTAAAACTTAGAAACCCTAAATCCTAAAACCCCTAAACACTAAAAACATTAAATCGTACAGCCTAAAATCAAAACCCTATTGAGGAAAATATGTATAATAAAACAAGATTGAAAAATATTAAAGGTATAGATGAAGATAATTTTATTCTCATAAGAAAGACCTATTATGAATTAGAGATGTAGTGATAAATAAGGCGGTCTTACTATCATGTACAAATAATGATGTCCTAACCTAGTGTTAAGACTTTGTATTTGAAAACTCAAAGCTATGAAATTGCTTTTCGTGGGTAATGCTAAGATGTAATGTTTTGATTAGACTATAATATTAGGTAAAGTTATATTAAAATTATTTTAGGGTTCCAAAAACCCTATCAATAGGTACAATTATTTGTTTAATAATTAGACAAAATAGAACAAAATTTCAATCCATGCACCTGATTCCTACATCATCATTGATAATCTAATTAACATAAAATTATATGGGCCTTTTAGGTTTATCAATGCAAAGAAATGGATTCCATGGATGTTTTGAAAACTATGAAATCATAAAAATTAGCTTCCCTAAATACTAATCCCTTAAAGAAACATAAAACATAAACCAAAAATCCTAAACACTAAAAACCCTAAAGCCTAACATCCCTAAACACTAAACGATAAACCCTCAAATGCCTAAATCCTAATCTCTAAAAATCCTAAAACCTGAACAAAAAATCTTAAAAATCCATAAATCCTAAAATCCCTAAACCATAAACCCTAATTGCTAAAAAATACTAAACACAAAGAAACATCAAAATCCTAGAACTTAATCCAAAAAACCCTAACTTCTATACCCTTAAAAACCTAAATCCCAAACTCTAAAAACCCTAAACCATAAAAATCCTAAGAACCCTAAACAATAAAACCTAAACCTTAAACACTAAACCCTAAACAATTAAAAATCCCTATAACCTAAACCCTAAATTCTAAAAACCCCAATTCCTAAACCATAAAATCCTTAAATCATAAATCATAAAAACCCTAAACACTAAATCCTAAAAATCATAAACCATAAAACCTCAACCCTTAAAACCCTAAGTCTTAAATAGTAAACCTTCAAAATGCTAAAACCATAAACCCTAATCCATAAGCCATAAACCCTAAATCATAAAACATAAAACATAAAACACAAAAAACTATAAACCCTAAAACCATGCACCATAACCCTAAAAACTCTAAATCCTAAAATCCTAAATCCTAAAAAATCCTAACTCTAAATCCTTAAAACCTAAATCATAAATCCTAAAACCTAAAAAGAAATCCTAAATCCTAAACCCTATAAAACCTTAATCAATAAACTATAAAAAATTAATAAAACTAAAACACTAAACCATATACTCTAAAAAGCCCTAAACCCTAAACCCTAAAACTCCTAAACATCTAAACACTAAAAAACCTGAGCCCTAAGGCCTAATTCAAAAACCCTAAACCCTAAACCATAAAAATATTAAAATATAAATCATAAATAACCATAAAAAATAAACCCTAAAAATCCTAAACACTAAATCCTAGAAATCCTATATCTGAAAACTCCTCTACTCTAAAACATAAATCTCATTGAGGAAATGTTGTATAATGTAGTAGGAAAAAAGGATATTGAAGACATAGATGAAGGTAATTTTATTCTCTTAATAAGGATCTCTTATCAATTGAACATGCAGGAATGTATGATGTGGTGTTACTATCATGTCTAAACAATGATATATAGCCCTAGAGGTAAGATTCTAAATTTGAAAACTCTAAGTCATCAGTTCAATTTTTCTAGACAATGCAAAGTTATAAAATTTTGATTAGACTAAATATATTGGTTTTTCTTCTATTATAACTATTCTAGGGTTCCAACACCCATACTGATAGGTGCAATTATTTGCTCGATCTTTCACTTTCAATTCTAAGATGATGAGAACTTAAGTAAAGCTTACCATTAGCATTCTAATACTTAATAGGAATAGTAGATAAGAGATAGTGAGCTTCTACATATATTTTATTAGATCTAATATGGTCTAAATAAAATTATTTCTTGCCTTTGATCTTAGCCTACATCTATTATAAAATATTTTGTTTGAATAGTTGGTGAATATGCTTAGGATTTTGTTGCATGTCCTCCCAAAAGATATTTTATTTTTTCAACCATTACATCCATTGTAAATACCAATCATAGTCTTGTAGATTCTCAAAAACTTGTTTATAAAATTTTTCTTACCTTGAGATATGCAAGTTATAAGTGTTTGTAATCAATTATCATAACACTTCTACTTCTAAACATAATAAATTACATTCACATAATGACATTAATTAAGGTGTTTGGATCTTCACCTTTAACTCATAGAAAACAAATGTTTTTTGTACTCTTTCAATATCTTTTTAAAGTTTGGCATTAATTCTAGGTTTCCAAACAACACATTCATACAATACAATAGGATATATGATGACCTAAAAATTTTATTTTTTTAACATTCTAATCCCAAAAGCCTAAATCCTTCTACTTGTTTTTGAAATCATATAGAGCCTTGAAACCTCTTGTTGTCTTTTCTTTGATGTACCTTTCCACATGTAATTCTTCATATAAATGAGATCCAAATATTTAAAAGAAATATATTATTTATACATTAGTACCTCCAAAATGAAAATTATAACAATTATTTCTTTTAGCCTGGATAACTAATTTTGTTAATTTACATTCACTTCAAGAACAAATGAATGACTATAATTTTTTAAAATTTGTAACATATTTTGCATACTTTATATGGTAGTGGAGACCAAGGTAGAATCATCTACATATAAAAGAAGATTCACTACTTGGACTCTAATTTTAATAGCATGAATATATTACCTACTATACAACTATTCCTACATTTCATCAACAAAGATACTAAAGAGAATTAGAGAAAGTAGATAATCTTATTTAATTCTAATTTTTGTCTAAAATTAAATTTTTTCTCTACATTACTATCTGCAATTTTACTAATCACTTCCTCATACAATTGTTGAGTTCTTATAATAAAATTTAAGGGGAGGAAAATTTTATGAAACTACAACCATAGTTTTGTATGAATCACTAAATCATATGCTTTCAAAAAATTAATAAAATCAATAAAAAAAACTTTGTTAGGAATTTTATAAATTTCATGCAATCTCCAAGAGTAACTAAGTGATCAATAGTAGAGTAATTTTATCTAAAGTCTGGTTGACATATTTCCCTGACCTAGTTACCTTTAGCCCAAGAATTGGATGTTCATGATAAGAGAAGTGAACACCCTGAAAAAAAAAAACTGACATCCAACACCTCTTGGCAGCCAAAGAGATAGAAGATCCAACTATCATGAATGGCCCTCATCATAAGGTGTTCCTGCATCATCCTTGGTGAAGATAGTCTCACTTCTAGTCCATGCCTCCCACTACAATCATAATAGCATCATGAATTAGTATGTAAGGTGTAACACATAGTTGTTAAGTACCTTGTCTCTTCGATGGTTATACTCAGCTAGGTTGTGATTGGAGTAGATTGATTCCTTTAGTAGTGTTAGCGGGAAGGCTGATAAATAGGGTCAAATAGATGAGTGATCCATTAAATTTGAAAAATTTTTACACAAGGAAATATTTGAAGAGGGTGTAAGAATCCACAATAAGTAAAACTAAAGTTCACTAAAAATGTTATGAAGATGTGCACAATTGGATGTCATTGATGGGATAAATAAGAAGATTTAATTGTAAAAGTGTTTAAGGGTAAAGAACTTAACTAATCCAACCAAAAGATATGCAAGTTTGTCGTTCCCAAAGTAGGCACAAACCTTTTATGCCCTTACATAACTTCAAAACAAAAAGTCTGTGGGCTTCATGGATGATTAATGATTACAGAAGGTTAAGTACAAAAACCTAGAAGAAACTAACTAAGAATTCTGACACATCAAACTAAGACAACAAATCAAGAACATGAAACTGGTAGTGAGGTGAGACATGGAAACCTAGATGAATGAGAGAGAGTGGAATGGAGTTCCTAATTAAGGTCACATAAAGTCCTTTGTGGATTTTATGGTTAAATGACCTGATAGGATCCATCCTTAGTCCGAACCAAAATCAACCACATTTGGTGACTTCGCATCGTCATTCTAAGGCCAGTCCATTCCCTAAGACACAAGAGTGCTCCCACAGAATAACCACCATTCCTTATTAAAGAAGAAGTAGGAAGTGAGAAAGGGCCTTAGTTAGAGGGGACTAGTCCCATAACCAATGCTTGTAACTCACTTACTCTATCTAAGTGGTGTGCTTTGAATTCCCATTGTTTGTTTTTTTTTTCTTTAAATGGGAACCACACCATGCAAAGACACATGCATTTATGTTATCAAAGGGGTGTGCTTTGAATTCTCATCATTTATGTTTTTTTCTAATGAGAACCACACCATGCAAGGACACATGCATTTATTCTATTCAAGGGGTGTGCTTTGAATTCTCATCATTTTCTTTTTATTTTTTTCTTTAATAGGAACCACATCATGCAAAGACTTATTCAACTTCCTTTTATTGGTTGACACAAAACGGTAAGAAATCCATGAAAACATACATGCACTCAGGAGAATAGAAAGGTATAAAGACTACCAAATCCCCTTGAAGCCACACCCTATTCAAACCCTTGAATCCTTTCCAATTTTTAAAACTACCAAAGTCACAAATTTGTTAATGTTATATTAATGAAAAAGGAACTACCCATTTCCAAAATAGGGAAAACCATAGAGTTTGTGTATGGGTGAATGTTTCCATGAAAAAGAAACCATGTCCTAATCATCTGTAATGAAATTCAAAGCCAGAAACCAAACACCAACAATCAAATAACAAAATAATACATACCACCATCAAGCAACGCATTACCATTATACCTGGCACTTATTAACAAAAGGTTATAAAATCATGCCAAAATAAACAAAAATATAAAAGAAATTGTAAAATATTCAAGAAATAGTAAATGTACTAACGATGATGCAAAACAAAAATTAGAAAATATTAATAACATGAAAATAAATGGATGTAAAATAAAGAATGTGTAAAACAAAAAGTTGTAAAACAAAAAGATGAAAAACACCTAAGAATCCAAAAGACTAAAATGGGAAATAACACCCATAATTAAACATTTGGCCATGAAAAAAATTAATAAGTGGATAAATAGGGTCCATGCATGTATGAAACATTGGAAACCTTTCATGCCCTAGCCACTGGGTGCTTGTTGGTGGTGTGGTGGCTAGGTAGAAAAATTATTGGTCACATACCTAATTGTTATATGTATGATGGGTCAGGATATAAGATGTGTTAACATTATGGATAATTAACCCATGGTTGCACCCTTGATTATGAGGTGGTATGCATAGATTTACTTATCTTCTCAGACTTGTTAATTCATTAGTTGGATTTGGAATTGGAATACTAATGGATGGTGGCCCTTGTGTTGGCTCAACGGATGGTGGTGGTGAAAAGGAAGGTGGTGCAGTAGATTGGCATTGTGCTAGCTCAGATGATGTGGTGGGTCCATGCATGGTTTTCTTCGATTTATGACCTTTCCTCTAAAAGGGATGTTTCTGATTTTGTGGTTGGGACCCACTAGTGTCAGCATATCTATACACATTTGTAGCACAAGTAGCACTCATTCATTGATACTTTGATGCTGAACCTTCCTGAGTTAATAGTGATGGCATTGCAGGAGGTGAATTATGAAAATATCGAGGGTAAGTTGAATGGTAAGAGGTGTGAGGTGGTGATCCTTCAGGGGATGTCATGTATTTATGGTACTTGGAAGAGTGGTAGTGGGGATTTGAAGTGGAGGATGCTAAACTAGTTGGAAAAAAAAGGTTTTAAACATAATATCCATGTGGTTTTAGTGGATATGCCTAATTTGGTGGTGGTCTCCCCCATGACTACGGTTGTTGCCACTATGGTTGATGACTATGTTGAGGCTAGTAATAAGTCTCCCTAGGATGGTACAATCAGTTGTGGGACTATCTATGATTACCATGTGTGAGAGGAAATATCCCAAGCATGTGCCTTTGTACAAACTTTAGATTTAAGGCATTTTCCCAATACTCCTATAGATGCAACAAGACTAGGCAATGGCCCTTCAAATGATCATATATGCAGATGTCACATCCATTATCTTCATCTATGGTTGAGTCTTTAGCCTCACTTTTGTCAACCACTTTTCTAGCCTACTGAAAAGTATCCCTAAATATTTCTTAGTTCTATGTCATCTATTTATTATGATCACCTAGCTTGTGTTGCATGGTCTTCTCCATGACTATCTTAATAAGAGTTATGACATGTTCATTTATCCATTTGGACATCCTATTAAAATTTGCTTTTACATCACTGATAGACTTCTTCATTGATAAGGTTTGTTGTGGAATCACCTTATCAAGAGTGGTTTCATTTTCATTATCATAAATTTGGATCTCCTTCGATTGAAGAGTTGGGTCCCATTGAGATTTCTTGGCATTCTCCCATTTGCACATCTCTTCTTCTTCTTTTTCCACATGCTATATTAGCTCTCTAACCTAATGGGCTTGGAGCTCATATAATTTCCCTAGGGCATATATCCCAAGGGTCACCCTTGTTTCATTACAAAACCCATCTATGATGTGGAAACGCTACTCCTCCTCAAAGAAACCATGACCTAGCATCAATTCAGTAAGGCATAATATATATCTAAGGCCATGTCCAATGGTTCATGTTGTTCTTGTTTCCACTCTTGGATTTTTCTCCTTAAATTGGACACTCTTACATAGGTTTGATGTTTCTCATTGAAAATTTCTAGCATTGTAGACCATCGTCAAATTGAATTTGGTCTCAATGATCTATACCACATTTGGGCTCTATCAATTAGTGTCCTAGGAAAGAGCTTAAGCATTTACCATCCACTTTCAACATTGTAACAAATATAGGCATCCTAAAAGGCTTGTGAATGATGTTGTGAATCTAAATCATAGCCTCCTACAAATTTAGGAATATTATTCATATCAAGCATAGGTAGGAAACTCTCTTTTCTATGCCTACAAGATATCTTAATAGCCTCTATTATCTTCATCATGCTCTTAGTGGCGAAGAAGGATTCATCATCATCAAATAAGTTGTGATGAAAAATCTCTATTTAGTTGATGGTGATGATTAGACTTGTGTTCATGTTGATGACCTTGAGTGTGTCTATGGATTCGATCTTTACTTTTATTCTAACCCTTTAGTGGAACTTTATTCCTATACCTACATTCATCTTCATCAAAACTAGACATTGAAGGGGAAGAGAAGGATGAGGAACTAGAAGGATTGATGTGGCTTCTGTGGTGTTCCTCAAGGTCCCTTGATTTATCTTTTCTAAGTTTAGAGGTAGTCCTAGGCCTTAAGGCCTCCCCTAGTCTAGGACCTTCATCATGTTTTGCAAGATTGTCTACCTTAGATGAATGTAGTCTTTGAGTTCCATCAGGGTGGTTATGATAATAAGAAACCCCTACATAAATTTTATCACTCCAATTTCCTTCAACATATATCTCATTATTTTTCCAATGAATGTGTTCACTATATAGTGCATTATCATTTTCATGTAGAAGAGACATTGTTCTTGGTTTATGGTGTGTGATTTAATATTTTATAAAAGATATATCATTAATAACATTACAGCGATCGTGTATGATATAACTAATCTAGATAACTAGCATTGTCCCCAGCAATGGCACTAATGATATGCAACAAGGTACCCCTATGCTCAACCATACGAATCACAAGTGTTCACATATGATTTGGTCAGATTCCATGGATGGGACTAGTTGTGGTATCTAGATCATTATACTTTGATCGTAGTTTGCTATCTTTCCATTAGACTAGTGGTAGCTTTTTCAAGTATGGTTTAGTCCAAAGTGAGACATATGATGTTTCTCCTAATTCTACATTACTCCTAATGGTGATAAAGAGATGAATTAATTAGACTAATGAATAATGAAAAACAAGATCTAAACTATCCTATGGGCAATAAGCATCTACACTTAATCATCCATACTTATCTTGGACTTCATAAAACTACTTTTGGGATTGCCAAGTATACATCACCGGTTGTGCTAAACTATACACCTTTGGATTACCAAGTATCTACACTTAAAAGCTCATGATTAAGGCATACACATTCTGCTTAATAACATGACCAGTAAATGACAATAAATGAAAATATTTAACTAAAGAATGTAGTAAATAATTAAAGCAACAATAATCTAAGTGGATGCTGCAATGATGGAAGTAATCTCAATCTTTATTGCTAGTCATGTAACATGTCTAAGTACGTCACACTAGAACAAAGGTGTCGTATGATTACAAACATCACACTGCAGGCATGCACTAGGAATAAAAAACTTTAAAAGAAAAGAAAAGAAAAACTAACTTGAAAATTGACTCAAAATAGAAGCCTAGGCATTTTATTTATAGGCCAAAGTATATACCCCAATGTTAGATACCCTACATCGCATCCAAGCCCCAACATCACATACGTGACATTCGGCGTACGCAATGTCATGGCCGCAACATCATGTACCCGACATTGTCGGAGCAAACAAAAAATAACAATTCATTAGATGTCAAGGCTCTAATGTCAAGATAGGAAAATCATGGCTCATCACATTACAATCCTTCTTGAGAATAGGCACAATGCTTATGTCACAATCCCTCTTAGGGATAGGTGCAATACCACACATGAAATATAATAAAATGAATCTTAATCATAACCTTAATGGTTCAACATCATACCATATAATCATGAACTCCTTAGATAAGGAATGAATCCTTGTAGCTTAATAGAATAGAAAAGTGATAAATATTTTTAGTGTTCTAATGTTTAAATCATCAAGGATGTAATAAGAGAAAACCATAAGATTTATTCATCATATAGACACTTGACGTATAATAATTAAATGTTTCCAGACTATGCAATCAAGGTACCACTTTGACAAAGCTTAGCCAAACTTGTGCAAGTGATGACTCAAGATACACAAAATAAAGGAGGAAGGAAATTAACTTATCTAAGGGAGCAAGAGCCATTCGTACAAAATTGGATGTCAAAAGTTAAATGAAAATAAAAGTTATCCCTAAGTTTTGTGTAAGAGCTTATCTCAAGTGTTTATAAATTTTTCATCACAACAATAGAGATTTTCTAGCACCTAGGCATTAATGGAGATTCATCAACACATCCTAGGCAACCTAGAAATATATCAAAAGCACACCAAGAGCAAAGGGATCAAACTAGGCATGCTAGGGGGATGTGTTAGTACCACTATGCTAAGGTAGGTGATGTGCTAATGCAAGATAGTTATTGTACTACCCTCCTAGTAAACTTTACTTACCAATTCTGAATGGGAACTGGAACACTAGTGAACATGTTGGAAGGTTTCTAAGGTACTTGAATGAAGCTAGAAACATCTTAGAAAGCTCAAAACATGCATAGAACTTGGAAGTGATAAGGAGGAATAGGATGCAAAGCTAAAATATTGAAACTTTAACCATACATTTGAAAATCATAAACATAGGATGTAAAATACTTTTCAATTTCAAGGCTTCTAATTGACTTACAAAATGCCACTAGATGACTCATCATTCTTCCATGACTAAGTAAACCTAGTCCCATAACTTTAACATGTAAGATAAAAAACTCATACCAAACACATGACATGATCATTGGAAAGGAATATAATTATACAAATATATAAACCATGAGTGTAATATAATATAATCCATCTCACTAAGAAATGACAAGAAGTGGTGGCTAAGAAAAGAAGCTCCCTAACGAGCCTACTTAATATGAACAGAAGCTTGAAGAGCTAGATGTAGACATGTGAAATTTTTAAAGTTGGATCTCAAGGTTTGTTATCCTTTCTTAAAGCTACTGATTTTGTTCATGCATTAGTTCTTTCTCTCACAAAAGCACTTGCCACTACTCCTCATCATCTATCTAGAACTACTCATAACTTCTCCTTGCTTGTGAGAGCTTGTGTTAGGTCATCCTAAAAAGGCATGAATCACATAAAGATATCTCCTTTGTTCCTCTTGCATATACTATTCTACTCCTTGAGTCTTCTCTCAAGCACTACAATAGTTGGTTCATGGTAGAGGATGTACATGTTCTTTAATAGGTTTATCTTATCATGTAAGGTTGAATCACTTATAGCCATTTGTTATAGTTTGACATGTAGGGTATTGAATTTCTCCTTTACCTTATGCCTCTCTATATTTAATCATTCATTAAGCAAAGCTACAAGTTTTTATGGTTAACATACCTTGACATCCAAAATTTCTTGCTTAATGAGATGAATTTTTTTGAGCATATCATGCTCTTTGTTTTTCTAGTAGTCTTATTTGCTAGATCCTATCAAAAATTTTAGTGCTCCTTCTCTATATGAAGATATTTGTATTAAAATTTGACCATGATTTGACTCTCATCTTACAACCTTCATACCTATTGGGAAAAGGAAGAATACTTGTTTCTCTTTCTCTTGGCTCATCCTCTCCCATTCTTAGGATTGATGCTTTGGCATTCTAATTATTTTCATCAAGTTATCTTTCATAAACAGAAAGTCTTCACCAATCTAGTGTACATGAACTAAATTAGCTACATGTGCTTGATCCATACCTCTATAGTGATTAAGGTACTAGTAACAACATCGTAATATGTTTCAATTATTCATACAACTATCTTACCTTCACCTAACTTCCTAGTATATGCCTTAGATAGAAAGTTCTATAAGCATTTATGATTTCTAACTTAACTCGCACCTTGATTAGTTCAATCATCATCATAATGTTAATATTCATGAATAGTAGCTTAGCACTTGAATTGATTCTTTACTCTTCTTCTATCCAATAGCTAGTCCTAGGTTGGCCAGTGGGTACCTAAGGGAGTTCTATCATATGCTAGAAATTATGTAATTTGCATCTCAATCTATGCAAAGAGGAGACACTCTATGAAAAAACATTAATCTAAGATTGAACAAGGACACCATGATGGACCATAGGTGGATCATCCCATGAGGGAGGAGGAAATTAAAAGTGGTCTTTCATTATAGATTTACTACCCATAATGGCACCAATCATGTTCAAAAATTTGTTACCAAGCTTTAGCAATCCCTCTATATGAATTATGATAGCCTACCCTTTAGCTTCAACATGAATAATAGGCTAAAAACACAACTAGAAAGAGGTTCTTGGATTTTTTTAATGCTAAAATAGGATGTTAGGAGATGGATCTATTGGGATATCACACTTTTGCATGTTAAGAAGCTTAAGGTACAAATGGTGCTCTTATTTGGTGCATGTGAAGTTGATTTGAAGTATGAATGTGGAATGCCTCAATAGAAGGTATCTCATCCTCTAAATCAGGTACTACCCCAATGACCTTTGAACATCATCTTGGGATCACCACCATTATGTTCTTCCAGTCAATCATTACCATTGTTATGGGATGCCTTCCCATATGATTGGCTATGCTTACTAATTTGTAGAATTTTTTGATTAATGTAGAAAAGGCATAGACCTTCCTATTATCTTGGGCCACATCTTCAATCCTCTAGATCAAATACTTGTAGAGGTAAGCTATGTTGATGATGCACTTCTATTTCATCATCATCATAATCTTAGTCCCAAGAGCAAAAACACCTAATGATTATTTGGTGGATAAGAAATGAAGTATGATGCTTATATATATAATATTATGAATCAAGGAAAGTTTAGACATCTTCACCTCTCCTTTATTCATGTTGAAGACATAAAATAAGTTACTCAGCCTAAACTTGGACTTAGTCTTCTGGGTTTGTGACCATCAATTATTGACTAACTTATTTAGAAATCCTGTGACCTTGGAAATAGGCATAAGATTCCCACCAAAAAATGTCATGGTACCTTCTGTTATAAGGTTTTAATAGAAATCTTCTACCTCATATTAGTGCTAGATAAAGGATTGGATGACATACTCTTAAAATCTTGTCTACTAAAGTAACATCTTGAGCTTATAAGGATTAATCTCAAGAAAATAATTGTAATTTTTCTATTAATGTATCAATCACTACTAGATGTCATGTGCATCCATACCTTATTAGATGTCACCTAGTTCATCGTCTTCGTCACCTACCAACTCCTATAGCTTATTCAGTTGCCTATGATTGCACACATGCTTAACTTGAAGATCAAGAACATGACTACCTACCTTTTGATCTACATCTAGATGGATGTCTTTTTGGAGTAGCTTCTATTGGTTCTAGATCAGGAGATCTAAGCTCTTCTCCTTCCTCCTCCTTAGGAACTAGTGGTTCATGCATGAGTTCATAGATGAAGGCTTGAGATTGCACAACCTCTACCCTACTTAGTCTATGAAGCTTCAACTACAAACTCTCTAACATGGTGACTTGTAAATACTACTAAAAATTAAGTCCCCTAAGCATTTTATTACCATTGCAAAAATTATGCACAAAAACAATGATAAGCATAATCCTTGACAATTCTTGAAAAACATTATTACAACTATGAAATCATGGCATGCATGGGTAACTAAAAATAAGGTAGAAATGCTTAAATAACTATCATACATATTAAATACATACATGGATTGGTTCTTGTTCCCCATGAACGAATTACAAGACACAAGTCTGAAACCATATCAAGAACACCAAGGATAAGAAAAAACAAGAAGAATGCATGTAAAAATATTACTAATCCAACATTGAAGGAGAAAATCTGGTAGAATTTTACTTGTTTGTGGCTCAAGAAAAAAAAGAAATATATAAGAAAGAAACATATGGAATGGACTTGGAAGGACCTCCTCCTTCTCCTGCCCATGACCCCATTTAGACTAGCTCATTGATGTAAGGAGGTGCACTGGAGCAAGTGTGCTGACATAGGGGATGCATTAGCACATCCTACTAAACCAATGAAAATCCAAAACTTCATCATCCACAATCTCTACTTATTTTCCTTTGTCCTTGGAACCATCCACAAGATTAGCAACATGCTTGAACTAGCACAAATCAATCTAACACTACATCAAAAGAGCTAGACAATAAGAACATTATAAACTCGTCTTTGATGATATTTAGAATCATGGGATTTGAATTGACCTATCAATTTATGCATTTCCATGATCTAAAGCTAGGAAAGTGGGGTTAGAAAAATAGAAAAATGATTAGAGCACCAAGAACAAAGAAATATAGGTATGAATGAGGTAAACCAGAAAGGATTTATCATGATCAAACCTTAAAACATGAAGAGTCAACACTCACACAAGTGGAGGATCAAGCGTCTTATGTAATGTAGCCACCACCATCACTGTGAGATAAGCTTTAGCTTAATCATTTATAATATCAATCCATCAAGGATTCATAAGTGAATCCTCCCCATAGCAAGCTTCTTCCTTTCTTGCCCTAGTGAATCCTATTGGTGAGACATCCATGGATGCTCAACAACTAATGAGACATCAACATCCAACATGAGTCCATCCCCTTGAATGATCAAATATCATCTTCTCATTTACTTGATGAATTTTCTACCACATACAATAATTAAAAAGAATGAAAATAAAAATATCAAGAATGAATTAAGGACAATAAAAAGAGAAGGATGAGAATGCAACATTTCTAGATTCCCAACCAATCATTCAAATAGCTTACAGATCATGTGAACATGTCCTACACTCCATGAGAGATATGCTTTCACATCCTTTCACCACTACTTATCCACACAATGGGGATCAACCTTCAAGTTTTTCTTCTAAGTGCAAGGTTACACCTACCATTTCTAGTGTCATCTAGCCTTGATTATTCTATTGTTTAATCCTTAATTCTAGTTTGGTTTTTCCTCCATTTGTACACATACAAACAATAGGATTCCCAAGTTCTTCTTTACCAAGAATCTTTTGTTGATCTCTTTAGATGCACCAACCAATCCCACATCCCAAAAAACATTACAATATCATGATCAAACAAAGGAAAATTTCTAGGTTCAAATGTGAGCAAGGTTTGGATTAGGAATTATGAAGTTGATTCTTGAATAAAATGAATTTGGAATTTGAGAAAAATAGGATTATCAAAGTTCAATAAAAGAGATACTTCTAGGCCTTTATGGCCATAGGTATGAATGAGCAAGAGATTATCTTGAGCTATGATATTTTAGAAAGTCAAATGATCTAGGTAATGGGTTGAACATGAGAAAGACTAGCATAGGTATTGGTTCAACCACCCATTTTGATTTTGATTTGAGCAATTATAAAATCGATCTAGGGTGGTAAAAATACCAATTTTTATGGACTGATAAGCTTAAAGTTACATTTATCTTTCTATTGCCTCTTCTTTTCATTATTGTTATTTCACTAATTTGTTTTCTCTTTTTTTTTCATATTTTTTTCTTTCATTTAATTTTTTTTCATTTTCTTTTTTCTTTCATTTCATAGGAAGAGGATTTTTAATGATGAGTAGGAATCATGGGAGTGATTAGGATGTCAGATCACCATCTTGAGTCTTTGACTTACACAAACATAATAATTCATCCCTCACTTCATAGCATGCATAAGTTTATGAAATCATTAACCTCTTCTTGATCTAGTCATACTAATTAAACCCATCCATTGATTATAAGGATCCTCAACGACCTACCTTTTTCTTGCAAGTGACCAAGCACTCTTCCAAAATTCTAAAGCTCATACCCTAACAAATGGATCCACCATATGTCCATGGTTTCTGTAGCATTAGCTTTAGTAGCTCATAGTGTGAGTTCTAGCTCCCTGTTAAATATGAGCTTGGTTCACCACTGATGGATAGAAGAAAAGTGGATGGATAAATTCTATTTCATGAACATTCCATCAATCAAGGATTTTCTTTGGACTCATTTGACACTCTCACATCCTCATTGCATCTGTAATTCATTCATCTACCATTGGCTTATTGGTTGAACTTTCATAAATCACATTAATTGGTTTTTCCACACATACATAAACAAGCTAAAAGAAAAGAAAAATTCATAGAGGATTATCCATTAAGTTCAAAAAGTATGAAAATTATAACTAAAAAATTAATTTTATTAAATGCACAAAAAATGATAGAAAAATTAAATGTTGATATTTCATGAAGTATTCCTCTCCCACAACTAATCCATGTTTATCACTTGCTAGACCTCTAAGTGTTGGGCACACATAGAGGCAAAAGAAGTTCATTGTGATATACCAAGTATTGGCCATGAGATGTTCCATCTCATACTTGAATGACACATGTGCATGGTGCTACATGACTAGGAAGGATCATAAAATATTTTCTTGTGAAGTAACCTTTCGGTCTCATCTCTTCTAATGATTTTGAGATGGAGATCTTGGAAGAAAAATTTCATGTCCATGGTACTTAACCAGGTCCTTCCCATCATAATAGGGAAGTTATCTTCCAAATTTATTTCTAACTTAATCACTAAGAAATTTGTAAGATATGACTAGCTTCCAAAAATTGTTATTTTATCACTTGCTTTTCCCCCAATATATTTATAAGATTGGTTTGCCAACTTCAATCAAAAGTTGGAATCCTTAAGAGGAGAAAGTTCCCAATGAAGGTGCTACTACAAAGAGATGATATTGACCCCTGAACCAAAGTTACATAGAGCTAATAATGACCTCTCTCATTGATCTAGATTTTCACCATGGGACTATTAGGATCCAATTATTTTTCAAGCAAGTATTCTTCTTTAATACCTAGCATAGCCACCTTGGACATGAAGATGGTAATAACATCATTATCAAGTATCATCTTGTTACCTTTGCCATACACAATTGTAGAACTTATCCTTAAAGTAGATGTTATGCTTTGATGGCATTCAGGAAAATCATCGAGCCGTCTTAGATGTTGGGTTTTACTTGACATGCATGATAGTCCTCTCTACTAGATGAAGAGACTAATGTGAACATAGTCCTGAAATTCTCATGTTTGTGCTTATGATAAAATTTCCTACAACTTCTCCCACCTCTACTCCCCCCAACCCACATAACCAAATCAATAGAAGATTAATAATATTACCTAGTAGCATGCATGGAAGTAGGATTTGTACAATAGGCAATATTACATGATTTGGTTTACCTTAGCAACAATTAATTGGATATTCCACCTTGCATGAGGCTAGGAAGTAGAAATTGCTATTGATAAAGAGGGTGATTGGTAGGATTTCTTGAAGTAGGTAGGTACTGCTAAGATGTCATCGATGAGGATTAATAAGCATCTACCTATAGTATGTGAATTTGACATGCAACCCTACCTATCATGAAAATTTTTTTAGGACATGCTTTTAAAATTTTACCCAAAATTTAACTTGTACATATTTACATTACATGTCATTTTTTCATTCACAAAAGAATAAAAATAAAATTCTGTAAAAAATAGTAGATTAAGTAAATTTAGAATTATAACATTATTTTTTAAAATATGAATAAAAAATCCATTTCAAAAATGATTTATAGTGATTCATAAGAAAAATAAAATAAAATTCTTTAGATGAAGAACATTTAGAATTGTAATATAAATATTAAAATATTTCATTAATAAAAATCCATTTTAAAATGATCTGTAAATATCAAAACATTTTATTATAAATATGTAGAAAATGATCAAACTAAATATTGGAGATCTTTAAGATATCGAAATAGTCTTGTTTTCATGAATGATATCTTGCAAGCTTTCAATACTTCTTAAATAATCTTTATAACCTTTGCTCATTGAAAACAAATACATTTAGTATTATTTTTTAAATTATTTAAAACTCAAATATGATAATATTATAAATAATTTAACTATACATTTCTTTAATATCCTCGATGTTTTATATTCTCTCATATTTCATAAACTTTGTTTGAATGTTAATGATACATGCATTAGAGCATCAATAGTTTCCAATGAAAAACACGATCTTTGGATATCCTTAATAATATTATGGCAAGAAAAGACTCTTTCACATAAAAGCTATATTGGTAGAGATAATAAGAACTATTTTCCATAGTTTCAGAAAATTAGGAAATTTTTCATACAAACTTGTAGTAGAAAACGAATTATGAGTTGGTTGATCCTAAGGGTTTTTTGGCCAACACTTGGTCTTGAGGGTCCGTTTGGCCAACATTTGGTCTCAAGGGTCCATCTAGCCAACAATTGGTCCCGAGGGTTCATTTGAAGAACCCTTGGTCCAGAGAGTCCATTCGCCCAACCCTTGGTCTCGACCTTTTGCCTATAGTTAGTCCCGAGGATCCGTCTAGCCAACAGTTGGTCCCAAGGGTCCATTTGACCAACACTTGGTCCCCAAGGTTTGTTGGGCCAACCTTTTGTCCCAAGGGTCCATTTGGCCAACACTTGGTCCCAAGGGTTCATTTGACCAACATTTGGTCCCAAGGGTCTATTTGGCCAACACTTGGTCCCAAGGGTCCGTTTTACCAACACTTGGTCTCGAGTGTCCCATTTGGCCAACACTTGGTCCCGATGATCCATTTGGCCAACCCTTGGTCCCAAGGGTTCATTGGGCACTCTCTTAGTCTCAAGGGTCTATTGGGCCAACACTTGGTCCCAAGGATCTATTTTGCCTACAGTTGGTCTTGATGGTCCATCTAGCCAACACTTGATCTCGAAGGTTCAGTTGGTGAGCGATTGGTCCAGAGGGTCTGTTTGGCCTATAGTTGGTCTCGATGGTCCGTTTGGTGAACACTTGGTCCCAGGGTCTCTTTGGCAAGTGGTTGGTCTTGAGGGTCTATTTGGCCAACACTTGGTCCCAAGTGTCTATTTGGCCAACCCTTTGTCTCAATAGTCCATTGGATCAACCCTTTGTCGCAAGGGTTTGTTTAGCCAACATTTGGTCCCGAGGGTCCTAAATACGTTTCCTAAATACATTTTTCTTGGATGTGCATTACGTTTTTCTAGTCCATATTTTTTGTATCAACTTTGCCTAGAGAGTCGCATCATGCATTTATATAGGGAATATTTCATTGCTACCACTTTTCCTACACTAATTACTAAGATAATCTCTTAATTTTCTTATAGTTATTCATATTGCCTTCATGTATTTGTATTAAAGATGTGTGTTTGTATCAACAAATATTTCATATTGATACAAACATTTCATATTTCCTTTCATGATTTGTGTAGCATTCTTGTTATTCTAAGGTTGTTCTCCAACTAAAACAAATATTCCATATTTCCTTCCATAATTTGTGTAACATTAGCAGTATTCTAGGATTGTTCTTCAACTAAAGCCCCACCAATTCAAACCAGCTAAAGCTCTATTGGTTTGGACCTTTACTTAGTTTCATCTAATCTTGAAAACTCACTTTTTAGAATTAAATTAATATAACTTGAATTTTATAATTACATCGATATCATCTAAGTCTTAAAAAATCACTTTTTATACTTACATTGGTAACAATCTTGTAAAGGAAAAACTATTCTAGCATGATGAAGAGCATCATTTTTCAATTTTAAGAGGAATGGATCTCTTGAAACTTTATAACTCAACGTTTTCCAACTTAGAGTTTTCATATCAAAAATCTTACCCCTTGGTGACTTTCCATTGACGTTACCACCATCATTCCTAATCATAAATTGATTGTTACATCAATTTGTTCCTTCCATGTGTTGGTATGTCAAGCTAAACTTGAACATCTATTTTTCTCATATGCAAGTTATAGCAAAGTAGTCATAGGAAAGTGTTTTGATGATCTAATTTTTCCAAATTTTATAGTGTTTATCTTCATGTTATTCTCTTTAAATTAAATTCACATTTTCATTACCAAACCTTACCACGTGCTGGAAACACAAAAGCACATTTAAAAAGTTATTAAAAAAAATCTCACTTTGTTAGGCTTTCTAAGACTACCAAATAAATTTCCATAAACCTTGCCTCACTCTGCCATTTCAACATGCAAAGTTCCCAACTTGCTACTCATTACTCACATATTCAAAGTTGTGTCCTAGAATTAGCTCTACTATGGTAATCACACACCCTAATTCTAATGCTTAACATAGACATGTGAGACTAGGAGATGATGTTTAACATGTTAAAGGTACAACACATCCAACAATTTCTTTAGAATCTCAAACATTAATCAAACATTTCATTAAAGAAAATGATGAAACTCTAAAACTAATTATAATATTATTATTGTTGTTTACTTTATCTTACATACGGTATTATATATCTTGTGGGATTTAGGATGGGGAAATTGAGACGAAAGACCACATCGTGGCACCAAACACCCAAACAACAATGCTAAAAAGAAATACATAGAATTTTTTAATTTATTTTATCAAAAACAAGAGCCTAAGGCCCCTTCCATGTATATTAATAAACAATCCAAATAATGCAAAGAACCGTTTAGTATGCATGAAATAAAGTTGAAATTTAAATGTTCACCGGAAAACAAGATAGCAGGCTGTTTTTTCATGGTAATAAAGGAGAAAAGGCAAGGTTATATAGATATCGACAAAATTGCACCACATTATAAGCGCTACGTGGGATTTGAAGTATTATTTCAAAGACGTATAACTGAAATAGTTGTCCGCTCAATGAAAGGGGCATACGTGTCCTTTTCAAGGGTGAACACCTCCCCAAAAAAGCCACCTAAAGTGCCTTTGGCCAATCTGCCAGGATTGATACACACACATTTGTGTTGTTGCTCCATATGGCTTCCAATTTCCAAAACCTGCAAAAGGGCAAAATACAAAGCAAATTTCAGAGATTCCTGTTCAGTAGCAGCTTGCCAGCCATTGTCTGAAATAGTATAATTCTTAAATCAACGCAGTATAAGATAAATATTACCTTTACAAAGGGTGTAAGGTCAGAGGGTAAAATGAGTATGTCAAGAGCAACGGAAATACTTAAAGCTTGTTGTGCAACACTCAAGTCCAAAGGCAACCGGGAACCAGCAGGATATAATGGGTAAAAGCTGTAATACAAACAAGTAAACAATCACCATCTTAGGAATGTCTGACTTACGAATGTCATTTTTGCTAAGTATTTTTATTTCTAAAAATCTAAGGTTAAATTATTCAAAACTACAATAACACTTTTTAGAAAGACTGCCTGCGCTGTTTCAGAAGGTGTGTGGCAAGTCTGGTGAGGCGATCTATGGAGCCCTGTTCAGAATTTCTTGATGTCTCTGCACTGCTTAGATGTTTTAACACATCCACGGTACAAATGCCAACCGTGATCTGCATTCTTAAATAAGTTAGCCCCGGTAATCAAGGAAACCCTCTAATTTAATAATTGTTGTACTAATGAAAGGGTATGGAGCCATACATCATTGACACGTAACAGGCATGGATTTGCTAAGCAAGTTATCTACAGAAAAATCATCGGATCAATTGCAAATTTTAATTGTCTTAAAACTAGAATTTAAACAATGGATAAAAATAGCAAGATGAAAGTACAATGTAAAATTTTTTACCTGTTGTCTATATTCATAGAAGAGACTCGAGTCTAATGCTGCCTGCACAGCGCATATCAAATTAAAATTAAAATTATTACATAACCAAAAATCTTCAAGATACCAACAAACACATCCAAATCTCATTCAATATGGGAAAGTAGGACCAATTACTTGTGGAAATACATAATCATGGTGGACATCTCGGGTAGATGGTACAAGAATAATTTGTATATTAGGCCCAATCCCTTCGCAATAACTTTGTAACTGCACAACAGGCATTCACAATCAAAAAAACTTGATAACGTCTTTAAAATCTACAATGTGCAATAACTATTAAACCAACCCTATAGCAGATTTCCTCCAAAAATATATCTTCAAAATGTCTATCCACGGTTCCATCCTTTACTGTTGCATGTTCTCTATCGACAAAGGGGCCCATCTGTGAAGATAGTGCAAAAATTAATGAAGTAAAATTGTTAACAATAATAAGTGTGGGAAACTTATTCTCATTGTTTATGACCCACTAACGATATGTGAAAATTTATGAGCAATACTACAAATAAATACTTTAAAATAGGAAGAGTTTCATACCAACATCAAAAGATTAATACCCTTTTCCGGGGAATACTGTAGTATCTCTTCTAAAGGTTGGAAGTCTAAGTTCTCACAGGTTGAAAAGGGGCCTGCAGCGATAAGCTGAAGCGTGGAAACATTTAAGAACTCTTAAAAAAACTTTATGATCAAAGCAAAATAAGACTAAAAAATTGTAATATAATTATATTTTCATAACCTAAAAATGATAGACAAACTCTTTTCAGAAAAATGAAAGATAATACAAATGATGATTTTTCAAGCCTTTATTAAATGAATTAAATAAGGTTTCGCTTAATAGAATCATATATGTTTGCATTTACCATTTTGATTCTTTTTGGAGCCTTTTCTAAAGATTTTTTTTGTTGATTATCATATATAGCAATTTTTTTAGAAGCACGTTTGTCTTGCTTAGCTGCACTAAAAGATTTTGGTACAGGATATGAATCTATCAATCTTGTTGCAACCAGGCAATGCCCAGTGATATTGTATCCTTCAATACCAACTACCTGCAGAAACAGTGAAAAGTTACATGCACTTTTTTAAGGGAAATTCTTAAAATAAAACTAAGCATATTAATTAACAATTAAAGTAGACAAGAGATACTGTACACCATAAAAACATGATATTCAAAGTCTCACCTGACCAGGAAATAGAGAAAACTCAACCAACTTGTGAAGATCAAGCTTTACCCTATGTCCACCGAAATACTCAGCACTAGGAATAAAATAAAGCTGATTTTAGAACAACAGTTTTTGGATTTTACTTATTTTAGCATTGGCAAAAGAAATTACACACTAGATCAAAGTTGCAACTAAAACTTATGGCTCTTCGTAGTTTTCACACCATTACACTCATTTGAATGTCAAACCAATCATTGAAGCTAAAGACGTTTCTATTAAGTCAGATTCTGACTTTAAAATTTCTGAAACCAACCTGCCTTGGAGCAAAACAGATTTATCATTAAGACGGCCATCACCATCACATAACACAATTCCCACCACAAAGACGCTTTCCTGTAGTCAAGCCACAAACAATAATGTAGATAATTTACATGCTAAATGCCCTTTATTCTATAGGACTTGTTTTCTCAACATTTCAAATCAGGTTTGCAGGTAGTAGCTTAAGCAATAGTTTATCAAATGTGTTTTAAAATTTTTAGTGAATGCACCTGCGAAGCAAGGGCAACGTGATGAAAACTGCTGCGACTTTCACTGGCAGCCAATGCAACAGTAAAATCTTTTATTCTTGTCTCCATAGCTAAAAACTATAAAAACCCAAAAAAAGGAAAAGAACCAAAAAGGTACAAAATAAGCCGTAAAATCTTTTAGAAATGATAAAGAGACAAATGCCTCTTATGAGTTAGCACAATCCACAAGAAATCCATTACCCGCTTTTCAATAGTGAAATTCATATAAAGAAATCCTGGATTCAGCGGCTTGCCCAGTATGTCTAAAGAGAGACGTCTTATGTCTTGCCCTTCCTTAACAAAGTCGTCTTGCGATTTTGAAGTAGGTCCTTCATTTTCAACAGAGGCCTCAACAAGCGGGTTAAAATTTAAATGCACCTGGTACTTGATTACCCGATTTGTGAAAGGGGTACAAGCTGAAGCTATTGCTGCTGCTCTTGACTTTGATTTGGACCTCCTCTTGTTGGAGGGACCGCCCACCTTTACATGTTTTTTAAGTGCAAGACAAGCAATCATCTCCCCTATTTCCATCTTCTTCGCAACAACAGGAGCAGGCTTTGTCACTGATGGACTACTCTGCTCTATCTCTTCATCCTCTTCCTCCTCATGCATTGCTTCAGGGTTCAAAATTCTGTGAATGCAAAAAGGCAGAGCTTTATAGAAGAAAAATCCAGAGCAAGTACAGACCTAAGCAAAATATCAAAATTAGCATACGGAAGTAGCACTGCAAATCCTTTATGCAACCAGTAGTCTAATATGCATGCATGACATAGAATAAGAAAATGAAGCACTAGCATGCATGCAGCTTACGCATTCTGTTGTATACGCAAGGCATCTCTTTTCAGCTTCGTCTTCAAGTGGCACAGAAAACCCTTCATATGACAGCCTTGTACTTTGTTTCCTTCCAACTGCCTACAAAGTGCAATTGAACACAAACCGAAAAACACAATAACAAAACAACGAATGCGTAAAATACATATCTGATACTTAAAAACCCACAACGACAGCAACAATATACAAAGCAGGAACAAAAATGAGAACACTGCTTGGCAGGTGGGCAGGCACTGACATGTTAAGATAGTATAGCTCCCAGTTTGACACCAGTTCTGAAGGCTTCAAGTTATGGGCCATGCAGAATGAGGCACCTGCATGCACGCACACACAAAAACAACATTGTTTATTTTAAAATACGTAGTTAACAGTTATAGAATAACGCTAACACGTTATTGCAGAACAAGTAGGTTAAGTGTGGAAATGGAAATCCAAAAACGGCTCTATCCTGTG
>MNCI01024945.1:10082-33025 GCA_015680685.1 Gnetum montanum
TTTACAAGTTTATTAATACAAAATGTCTTCTTCTCATAGGAGCCCATCTCTGCCTAGGGCAGTTCAGGTGCCTCAACAATAATAGGTGGTATATGCTCATCCCAATGAGTATGTACCAAACTTTACCTTCATCTTGCATCAAGATGAACTGATGCGATGGTGTGATATGGAAGGTAACATTGTGTTGCCACTTGATCGATCTGTTCTAGCAATGCTCCAACTAATGCTCACATGACATGGGCTTCAACATATTCATGGAGAATATGAGATGTGTGATCCTAACTCAAGGGATTATCATCCTACTCAAGCACAAAGATTAAGGGATTGTCAGTTGGAGCATTAGCACAAGCTTGTGAAGGGTAAGGGGTCAAATATCTTTCTACCTCTACTTGGCCCAATTGATGAAGGTAACCACTTCTTTATTGATTCTCTTCTCTTTGATATTGTTCAAGGAGTCCTAAATCATAATGTACAATCCACAATCCACAATCCACAATCTAGGTTCTGGTCAAAATGAATCTAATGACAAAAGTGGATCCAGAGAAGCAAGTCAAGAAAAGGGAGACAAAGGAGATCTTGATTACAATTGTGGTTGCGAGAATCAAAGGAATGGTGATAGGCATCATCATGAAGTGATTTCCCTTTATTCTTCCCCTTTATCATCATCATCTTCTTCATTTGGTTTAGATCATGCTGCAGAAGGAATATAACCGTGATGGAGGTGACTGATGAGACCAAAACAACAAAAGGGACCATCAGGATAGTTGTGACTGAAGACATGGGAAATATAGAAAGGCCCATCTTCAAGAAAGAAGGGTTAGTATGAAACATTGTAGGAACCACCATCATGGCCCAATGAATCTCTACTTGCTATTTAGGGCATGTTGAATATTGCAGAAGCTATGAGGATTCCAACAAGGCATGTGAAAGATAGCAGAATAAAGATGTTAACTGTGAACAACATCCCTCGACTCAAGGGAGGATATGATGTCGATCCACAAAATCATCTTCAGACATTCCAAGATGCATGTGCCTTGTAGAACATTGAAAATGACTAGTAAAAGCTAAAGCTATTTCCAGGGATACTTATAAAAGAAGTAGAAAGTTGGTATCAATCCTTGGAACCAGAATCAATCAGGCGATGGAGTATGATGTTGGAACTATTTAATGACAAATATCAAATGTACTCTTGAGTATCTAATCTAAGAAAAAAATTCAAGGGTGAAAACAAGGAAATCACCGCCCTTGGATGTTGCTATTGGTCGATACTACTCTTTGTTGCATACATGTTCCGACCATTGATACTCTTAGCTTGATTAGCTTTGCCATATTGTAGACAGGTTGCATTCTTAAAACAAGAAAAATCCTTGGTGTCTAGGCCCAAGGGAGATTGATAGAGTTGAGCATCCATCAGATTCAAAAATTAATTAAGTAGGTAGGCAAGAAGGAGGAAGAACTAAGAAAATGTGAAAGTGCAGAAGAATATAATAGGGATCCTTCTATTCAAAAATATAGGGTTCAATTTTGTGATAGTGAGGATGAATTCACTAGATATGAGGTGGTTAATCACAAAATCTTACCATTCTAGAAATTTCAATAAAAAATCACAGCTAAGGTTGATCAATTATCAAACTCCATGGACAATAGGTTTCAAGTTATTCTAAAAATTGTTGAAGAGTCCAAGAAGTAAAGTGATGAGTGAGAGTGTTAGAGACATAAGCTAAATGTACTCTATCTAAAGGCAAAGATAAAATGGCTATGATAGAGATGGGTACAAATAGTGATTTAGATGATGGTGGTGGGTGCGATGTCTGCTAGTATGAACATCCTAAGGGATGTTTTACAATTGTATCACACTTGCAAGAATCTGGGTTGTATGCCTTACATCCATGACTTACACAAAGGCAAATGCGTAAAAGATTACCTTATCCACAAGGCAATCCTTGATAGTTCCACCAACCATAGTAATACTATTCAAGTGGAACTCCTCCATAGCCCTATGAATTGTACTAGTAGTGGCAGCAACCACAATCATGGGTATTGCCACCTCCAAGATAACACTAGCCTTACTGGTAACTAGATCCCTATGGTTACTATATTTAGCAACCTTCATCTCCAAGGGATTCCTCTGGTCATGTTACTAGTTACAAACCTCACCACTACCCTTCTGAAGCATACGAATCATCTTATCCAAGGAGGGATTCCACCTACTACCCTCATGTACCTCTTGTCCCTACACCTACTCTTCCACTTCCTACACAACTACCACTTACTTTATTCATGTAGGGTGAACCATAGAAAAGGAACACTACAAGGGTAGTTAATCTACAATCGATTAACCCATCAAGTGTGTTGGAATCATGAACAAAGAAAAGACCCTTCTTCTAACCTCGCAATCAACCAAAGCCCTTAGACACATTAGTGGTTACTAAACCTACTCCCCTACCTTCCTTTGTTTCCTCTTTATTCAAATCCCCTTCAAACCAAAATCCTTCTCGAATCCATACTATAATGCTAACACATGCTTCATTTGATTGGATTCGAGCTGGTAATCTACCCAAAAAATTAGCTAATCTTAGGAGTCCCCTAGTTTACTTGGAAATTACTGGAAATGAGCCTTGTAAAGCTCTTCTTGAATCTGGTTCTAGTGTTAATTTGATCTCACATGAAATGTACACAATGTGGAACCTTCCTTCCTTGAAGAAGAGTAACATCTAGATGGAACTAGTAGATTAATCCATCACTATTCCATTGGGACTGGTTGAAGACATTATCAGTACCATTTGTGAGTGGTCATAACCTGCTAATTTCTTATTAATCAAAGTGGAGAACTATAAGGGCGATTTTCCAATTATTATGGGAAGGGCATGGTTAAGTACTGTGGATGCCAAAATGGACACTAGAGATCTTTCTTTGGAAATATCAAAGGAAAATGAGTTTGGAAAGATCAATAAAAAGAGATTTCCATGTATTGTGTACAGTGATTTAGGATGCCATTGTGTACAGAAGTTCTGGTCAGTAAAGTAAACAACTATCTCTACATGCAAGTAGTGTGCACCAAAAGCTGATATCCAGAGATGTCTATATGTAGTATCCATAAAACAAGAGGGCACCTAATGGATAATAGCTTATGTTAGCAATAGTACATTATGCATGGAACCAACTAAGGGTCGAACGTATGAGTATGTTGCAAGTATGGATGAACTTGAGCAAGTTCATCACCAGCTCTCTGAAGGAGTAAAATGATGATGTTAATTGGGATGAGCTGGAAATTCCTAAAATTTTTAAATAACATCCCCTTGAATTGAAGATGCTACTAGTTGGAATGGAATATGTATTTTTGAAAAATTGGAGGTTGGTTATCATTTATGTCAAGTTTACTACAGAACTAGAAAAAAATTAATAAAAGTTGTGAAAAAGTGGTTAGTGCCCTTTGCTTGGTCATATTCTGAGCTCACTAGAATAGATTTAAGAATATACTAGCATAAGATATACACCGACCCCACCATCAAGACAAAATAGAAATCGCAATGCAATTTGAATCCCAAGTTAAAGTAGATTATCAAAGAGAAGATTGAACAACTCCTCAAGGTAGGATCCATCTACCCTGTCATAGATAGTAAGTGGGTCAGCCCACTCATGATCATACCAAAGAAAGGAGGCAAATGGTATGTGTGCATTGATTTTTTATTGCTTAACATGGAAACTTCTAAGGATCATTTTCCATTGTCTTTCATCAACCAAGTGCTGGAAACCATTTTGGGGCACAACTATTATAGCTTTTTGGATGGTTATAGTGGCTATAACCAAATCCATATTACACTAGAGGACTAGGCAAAGATAACTTTCACAAGTCCTTGGGGGAATTTTGCTTACTTCCAGATGTCATTTGGTCTATGTAATGCCTCATCCACATTTCAATGATTGGCTCTTATCATTTTCCAACAACAGATTGGTAGCAGGGTAGAAGTTTTTATGGATGATTTTTCTACCTATGGAGTTATGTTTGAGCAAGCCCTAGACCATCTTGAGCAGGTATTGAAGAGATGTGTCAAAATAAACCTCTAGCTCAATTGGCAAAAGAGCCATCTTATGGTCCAAAAGGCATAGTATTGGAGCATCGCATATCAAAAGCAAGAATTGAGGTGGACCTTGAAAAAATAAGGGTCATCCAAGGAATAACCTATCAACCTAAAATAGTCAAATAAGTTCAATCATTCCTTGGTCATACTGGCTACTATTGGTGATTCATCAAGAATTTTTCCAAAATCACCAAGCCATTGGTAGAATTGTCAATGAAGGATGCATCATTCGTCTAGACCCCTACATGTGAATCAATATTTCAATAATTGAAGCAAAATCTTGTTGAAATTCCCATTCTTCAAGCACCATATTGGCCCAGACCATTTCATGTGATGACTGATGCATCAAATTGTGCTTTCGGAGCAGTACGTATGTAGATGGACGATAAAAAAAGTCCATATTTCATTCACTACGTAAGTTAGAGCATTGTAGGTGCATAACTGAACTACACCACCATAGAAAAGGATTTGATGGTAGTGGTGTTTACCTTAGATAAGTTCAAGCACTATGTGCTTGGCTACAAAATGTTTGTGCACACAAATCATAGTGCCATTAGATTTCTAATGAATAAACCAATAGTGAGCCTACATGTCATATAATGACTCATGATTTTGTAGGAGTTTGATCTCACACTAGTAGATCAGAAATGTGTGGAGAATGTGGTCATGGATCACTTATCACAACTAAGATGGGATGACAAGGAGAAAGAAAGCCTGTTATCTTATCATTTCCCTAATGAATCTCTCCTTGTAGGAGCTATTAATGCACAAATTCCTAATGAACCATAATGGTATGACATCATCCTCACTTATCTGCTCAAGCAAGAACTACTGCAAGGGCTGGACACTAGAAAAAAACAACAGTTTCTTCACTGGGTCAAGTATTTCATAGAAATTAATGGAAACCTTTATAAGGTTTGTCTCGATGGCCTAGTACATTGGTGTGTCCCTGATATAGATCAGCTGCACATTCTTTAGGATGCTCATGAAGGTCCTTGTGGGGGCCACTATTCTAGAAGATGCATGTCCATAAAAATCCTTATGGTAGGGTATTATTGGCCAACAATGTTCAAAGATGCATATCAATTCATCTGTGCTTGTGATCATTGTGAAAGAGATGGTGGAATGATAGCTTAAATGGAGGGGACAACAATGGATACAACCTCTTGAACCATTTGATATTTGTAGCATTGACTTCATGGATCCCATCACACCTATATCAAATGAAAAGGCATATATAATACTTACAGTTGACTATTATACCAAGTGGGCAAAAGTAGCAGTCGTCATTGAATGTACATCCACCACTGCTGCTCGGTTTGTACAAAAAAACATCATAAACAAGTTTGGTATACCTCATGTGTTAATTTTTGATAATGAAACTCACTTTATAGGTGCCACTTTTTGAAAGCTAATGCAATGCCTAGGGGTTGAGCATAAACTCACAACACCATATCACCCCCAGGCCAATAGTCAAGCTAAGGTTACTAATCGGAATATTACAAAAATATTAACATGTACCATTAGTAAATACTGAAGGGATTTTAGCACTAAATTAAATGATGCCCTTTGGACCTATCACTCCACATGGAAGCTTCCCATAGGATATTCTCCCTATGAGCTTATGTACAGAAAACTACCATCATTAACCATTCAATCAGAGCTTCATACACTCTCTATAGCCTACGACCTTGACATAGATCTAATTCTAGCACAACAAGAATCATTAATGAGTCTCAACTTTCTTGACAAAAATCGGTTAATGGCCCTATCATCCAACAAAATGCATAAGGCATTCAATAAGAAACACCATGATCTCAAAATAAGAAAATTCAAGTTTCAACCAGGAGACAAGTTTCTCTATTGGAATCCTACACATGTACCCCAACAAACCAAATTTCAAACATTTTGGAAAAGACCTTACATCATAGATGTGACTTTTCCATCTAGGGTCATGATCATTTACAAACCTGATAGCCCAAACAAGAAACAACTATTAAACATTCAACAAATAAAAATTTTCCATGAACCCAAGCCAACCAACACAACTAACACCTTGTCAAATGGACAACCACACTCAATTTTTTGGATTTATCCCTTGCAACTTAGTCATGGGGAAGATGGCCATACATACTAACACCTTTAGTAGCTCCTCAAGTTTTTACCTTTTTTTATACATTTTTGATTTTACAACTTTTTCTTTTCATCTCCTTTATTTTACATCTTTGTTTTTTATATTTTTATTTTTAAGGTTATTGATCTTCTCTTAGTTTTTTGTTTTACACAATGATTAATATATTTAACATTTATTGCCTACTCTTTTACTTTCCTTTATGTTTTCTTGTGTTTGATATGTTGCTCTACCTTTTCTACTAACAAGGTGGCAGGTACCATGGTAATACACTACTCGATGATGGTATGTTTCATTTGTAATTTGATTTTTGATGTCTGGTTTTTGATTTTAAATGTCATTACTAATGACTAGGACAGGGTTTCTTTTCATGTAATAGGTAGTGAGTCCACATCATCGACCCATCCACATACTCTATGATTTTCCTTGTTTTGGAAGAATGTAGTCTCTTCTTCATTAATGCAACTTTAATAAATTGGTGACTTGTGTAATTTTTAGAATTGGGAAGGAATCAAAGGTTTGGATAGGGTGTGGCTTCAAATGGATGTGGTATTCTTCATGCTTTTTTGGTTTCTTATGTGTAGGAGTGTTCTTGAAAGCTTCTCACTCTTTTGCATCATTTCATTAGAGGAAGTCAAATAAGTCCTTACATGGTGTGGTCCTCATCACAAAAAAAAGAGGATTCAAAAGACACCCATTGGATAAAATAAATGTAAAAAATTCATATGTCTTTATGTGATGTGGTTCCCATTCAAAAAAAAAACCAACAACATGGGAATTCAAAGCACACCCCTTAGACCAAATAAAAGGGCTACAAGAATTGGTTAGGAGACTTGTCTTGTCTGCTCTAACTAAGGCCCTTTCTCACTTCCTATCTTCACTTCAATTTGGAATGCTGTTTGTTTTGTGGGAGCATTCTTGTATCTCAAGGGATGGATTAGCCTTAGAATATTGATGCAAAGTCACTGAAAGTGGTTGGTTTTGATCTGGATTAACGATGGCTCCTACCAAGTCATTTAACCATAAATCCCACAAGGGACTATATGTGACCATAATTAGGAACTTCATTCCACTCTCTCTATCATCCATCTATGCTTTTCATGCCTCACCTCAATGCCAGTTTCATGTTTTGATTCAATAGTCTAGTTTGATGTGTTGGGTTTCTCAATCGGTTAATTTTGGGTTTTTATACTTAACTTTCTATAATCATTAATCATCCATGGTGCCCACGGACTCCTTGGTTTGAAGTTTTGCAAGGGCATAAAAGGCCTGTGGTTGCTTTGGGGAGGATCAACTTGCATATCTTTTGGTTTGGTTAAGTTAAGTTCTTTACCCTTAGACATTGTTATAATCAAATTATTTTTATTTACCCCATCCATGTCATCCAATTGTACAAACCTTCACAACTATTTGTAATAAATTACTTTTTGTTGTTGTGAATACCCTCTTTCCAGTATTCCTTTTGTTAAGCTTTTTCTGAATTTTATAGATCACTTCTCTTACTTAACCCATTCGTCAGTCTTTCCACTAACAACATCAAGTAACCAATCTATCACAATCACAACCTAGCTAAATAAAATCACTGATGGGACAAGGTACTTAGTCATTATCTATTTCACTATACATACTAATCCTTATTTTTTTGTGATTGTAGTGGGAAGCATGGACTGGAAGCGGAGACTATCGTGACCAAGGAAGATGCAACCATATCACTCATGAGAGATTATTCATGTCTGTTGGATCCCTTCTACCTCTCCCTCATTATTATGTTGCCAAGAGGGGTTGGATGTTCTTTGGATCCATTGGTGTTTTTTCATATTGTCATGAACATCCATTTTTGTACAAAATTGTAATAGTGTATGCTTGGGCACTTTTGTATTTTTCCGTTTTCTCTGTGTCACTCTACATGTCATTCAAATAATTCCACACCTCCTATTATATTTTTTAAAGGACTTGTTCCTCTTCTTCTGTATTCAAGGATGAGTTTTCATTCAGTTGTGGGGGTATGATAAATCATGTTTTTCATCACTCCGATATTGGGATGGCTGTGATATTAGGTACATGATATCAAGTATGTAATATCATGGTCTAATATGTGATATTGTACATTCAATATCACAGGGTTACTCCTGAGTCTATAAATACAGTGCCCTGGCTCACAATTGGAAGTAAGTTTTAGTAATCAAGTAGTGAAACTCTTATAGTTTGTCCATTTGAAAGTTAGAATATTTTCCAAGTGCCCATAGCATGAGGTCTAAGTGTGAATGGATCTTTATTCAAACATTGATGTACCTAACCACACCATTGTGTTGGCAATAAACATGAACTCTTTGATCCATTCTTTGCAGTGCTTGAGATTTTCTTTCTTATGCATTTACATATTGTTATTTCATGTAATTTACATTAATGTTATCTATGCAGCAATTAATTTTGATCAATTAAGTAAATTTTTAGATTACACAAGCATGACCCCTTCAAGCATATGTGTGACACTTGGTAGCTTAAAGATAATTAGCATTTGATAGCCTAGTAGTGTTTGCACAAAGTTCAAGACGTGTCCAGGAAGTGGAATGGTTACTTATGTTACGCTAGATTAGACCATAGTTTACTTAGCATTTAATCACTTGTAGTTTCATTCTTTTTATAGGCAACTAATTTCATAAAAATAAAAAATAATAAAAATCTTATGCCTTAGTTACACTTAATCATACAATTGCATTCCACAAGTGGAACTTGGAAGATAACGAATGAACAACATTCACACATTGTTTAGCTTTAGCATACTTAGTAATTATAGTCTGTGGAATTCGACCAGATCACATAGAATGCCTGTGATTCATATGGTTGGGGATAGGGGTACCTCATGACTCATCAGCAAGGTACCCCTATGCTCAACCATAGAAATCACTAAGGCATTCACATGCAATCTGGTTGAATCTCATAGACCTATAGTTCTCCAATACACTAGTTCTTTTAGAAAAATAGGTGTTAAGAACATTCATTATCTTCCCAACTACACTTGTGTAGCGCAAGGATATGGTTTAAGTGTAATTGAGATACATGATTTTTATCATTTTATGTTTTGTAAGTTTAACTACCTATAACAAGAATGAAAGGTAAAGTAATCTAAGGTTGAATTCATTTACTACCTAGCTAGCTTAACACAAGTACCTATCCAACTTTCCTAGACACATCCTGAACACATATAGCATTGTTGGGCTACCAAATGTTAAGCATTGCTAGGTTACCAAGTACTATATGTATACTTGAACTGGTCATGCTTTGTATAATTAACAACTAGAAATTAATTACTTAATTTCAATGCATTAAAGTAAAGTGCATGAAAGTAAAGTGCATTAAAGGAAACATTAATCTATTCTTAGTGTTACAAGGATTATCAAAAGTGTTTGTTTTTATTCCTGTCACATTGCTACACTCAAGTACATCAGTGTTTAAACAAAGATCCATACACACTCGAACTCTTGCTGCAGGCACTCAGAAAATATTCTAACTCTAGAGAAAATAAACTGCAAGAGCTTCACTAACTATGACACAAATTGATATGAAAATAGTGAGCCCAAGCACTATATTCATAGGCTGGCATATACCCCATGATATTGGACATCTAACATGGCATCCTAGGCTTCAACATTAGGTATCCAATGTCGAGACTTCAATATCACATATCCAATATCAAAGAATGAAAAACATGATTCAGCATACCCCCACAACTAAATGAAAACTCATCCTCAAGTGAAGAAGAGGAGGAACAAGTTCCTTACAAAATATTAGGTAGGTATGAGATTATTAACTAACATACAAACTGACTCAGATGGAATAGATAGACTCTGAGTGTCCAAGTATACAGTGTTACAATATTTTACAAAATTGAGTGTGTATGATAAGAGAAGTGAACATCCTAGGCAAAACTGACATCCACCCCTCTTGGTGGATGAAGAGCAAGTGAGAAGAGCCAATGATCATGAATGGTCCACATTGTGTGGTACTACCACATCATCTTTGGTGAAGATAGTCTCGCATCAAATCCATGCTTCCCACTACAATCACAATAGAATTGTGAATTAGTATATAATGTGTAACACATAGCTATTAAATGCCTTGTCCCATTGGTGGTTACACTTGGCTAGGTTATGATTGTGGTAGATTGGTTCCTTTAGGAGTGTNTCCATTGGTGGTTACACTTGGCTAGGTTATGATTGTGGTAGATTGGTTCCTTTAGGAGTGTTAGCAGGAAGGCTAACAAATAGGGTAAATCGATAAGCAGTCCATTAAATTTGAAAAAGTTTTATAGAAGAAAATATTTGAAGAGGGTGTAAGAATTCACAATAATAAAAAGGAAAGTTCACTAAAAAATGTTGTGAAGATGTGCATAATTAGATGTCATTGATGAGGTAAATAAATGGATTTGATTGTAAAATTGTCTAAGGGTAAAGAACTTAACTAACCCAATCAAAAGATATGCAAGTGGGTCCTTCCCAAAGTAGGCACAAGCCTTTTATGCCCATGCATAACTTTAGACCAACGAGTTATTGGGCTTCATGGATAATTAATGGTTACAAAAGGTTAAGTACAAAAACCTAGAAGAAACTTCCTAAGAAATTTGACACATCAAACCATGACATCAAATAAGAGCATGAAACAAGTAGTGAGGTGAGCCATGGAAAGCGTAGATGGATGAAAGAGACTTAAGAGGAGTTCCTAATTAAGGTCACATGAAGTACCTTATGAATTTTATAGTTAAATGACTTAATAGGATCCATCATTAGTCCAAACCAAAACAAACCATATTCAATGACTTTGCATCATCATTCTAAGACTGGTCCACCCCCCAAGACACAAGAGTGCATCCACAGAACAACCACCATTCCTTATTAAAGAAGAAAAGAGAAGTAGGAAGTGAGGAAGGACCTTAGTAAGAGGGGACCTTCAAGAATGGGTAACATGTCTTTCTAGTCCCATAAACAATTCTTGTAGCTCATTTATTTTATCTAAGGGATGTGCTTTCAATTCCCATCAATTTTTTTTTGAAATAAGGGATGCGCTTTGAATTCCGTTCAGTTGTTTTTCTTCTTTGATGAGAACCACACCATGAAAACACATATGTGTTTATTTTATCTAAGGGATGTGCTTTGAATTCCCATTGATCTTTTTTTTTCTTTTCTTTTTTATGAGAACCACGCCATGCAAAGACTTATTTAACTTCCTTTTATTGGTCAACATGAAATGATAAGAAATCAATGAAAACACACATGCATCCAAGAAAACAAAAAGGAACAAAGAATACCGAATCCACTTGTAGTCACACCCTATTCAAATGTTTGAATCCTTTCCAATTTCAGAAACTATCAAAGTCACACATTTTTTAATATTTTATTAATGAAAATGGGAGTTCACATTTCCAAAATAAGGAAAACCATAGAGTTTGTGGATGGGTGAATGTTGTGGACTCACTACCTATTTCATGAAAAAGAAACTATGTCCTAATCATCTATAAAAAAATTCAAAGACAACATCTAGACACCAGCAATCAAATAAGAAAATAGTACATACCACCATCAAGCAATGCATTGCCACTATACCTGGCACTTATTAACAAAAAGTTAGAAAATCACATGAAAATAAAAAAAAAGGAAAGTGTAAAATATCCAATAAATAGCAAATGTACTAACGATGGTGTAAAATAAAAATTAGGAAAGATTAATAAAATGAAAACAAGAAGATGTAAAATAAAGAATGTGTAAAACAAAAAGTTGTAAAACAAAAAGATGAAAAACTGAGAATCTACTTATATGATTAGCATGGATGGTCGTCTCCCCCATGACTAAGTTGAAAGGAGGAGATCCAAAATATGTAGCATGGTTGTTCATCGAATGAGTTATTTGCTGTATTAGTTGGCTTATGGTCATGGAAAGGTTTGATTTGTTGGATGTTGAACAACTATTTCTTATCCAGGCTCTCAGGTTTGTAGATCATCATGGCCATAGAAGAAAACGTTTCATAAATGATGTAAGGTCCTTTCCACAACATTTGGAACTTAGTTTGTTGAGGTATGTGTGTGGGGTTCTACTAGAGAACTTTATTTCTCAGTTAAAATTTGACTTTTCTAATTTTAAGATCATGGTGCTTCTTGTTGTAGGCCTTGTGCAACTTGTTAGATGATAGATTCACCAATTGATTTTCATCTAGCAAGTTGAGATTCATTAGTCTTTCTTTTTGGGCTATGCTCAATTCAAGGTTGAGGTCATAGGTTGTTGAAAGTGTACGAAGCTTGGATTGAATAGGAATTTTTGATAATTTTTCATACACAAGCTCATAGGGAGGATAGCCTATAGAAACTTTCCATGTTGAGTGGTATGCCCAAAGAACATTGTTGAGTTTTGTGTTGTAGTATTTACTATATTTTCTAATAGTTCTTATTAGAATACTTGTGATTTCTATATTGGTAACCTTAGCTTGACCATTAGCTTGGGGGTGGTAGGGTGTTGTGAGTTTATGTTTAACCCCCAAGCATTGCATGAGCTTCCAAAATGTAGTGCATATAATGTGAGTTCCATTATCAAAAATCAATGCATGTGGCATACTAAACCTATTTACGACATTCTTTTTGCACAAATTGAGCTACAATAGAAGATGTACAATCAATGATGGTTGCTGCTTCTACCCATTTTATATAATAGTCAATAACGACTATGATGTACACCTTTTCATTTGACATGGGCATGATGGGACCCATGAAATCAATGCCCTAGATTGTGAAGGGTTCTAATGGTTAAATCCATTTCTAAGGTTTCTCCATTTGAGCAATCATTCCATGATCTCATTGGCATCAGTCACAAGAGCAAACTTAATGGTAAGCATCCTTGAAGATTGTTGGCCAATAGTACCCTACCATCAAGATTTTAATGGTCATGTATCTCTCAGCATAGTGTCCTCCATAAGGACCTTCATGAGCATCTTGGAGAACATGTAGTTGATTAGCATCAAGGACACACCAATGAACCAAGCCATCGATACATACCTTGTAGAGGTATCCATTGATCTCCATGAAGTTTTTATCATAGTGATGAAATTATCATTTCTTCTAGTGATCCAACCCTTGCGGCATCTCTTACATGAGAAGATAGGTGAGAATGCCATCATACCATTTAGGCTTATTGGGAAATTTTTCAGTTATAGCCCTAGCAAAGAGGAGTTCATTAGGAAACATATCAGATAGTGAGTTTTCTTCATTTTTTTCCCATCACAACTGAGACAAGTCATCAGTGAGCACATTCTTAGTTCCTTTTCAATTTACCATTGTAATATTGAATTCCTAGAAGATCACTAGCCACCATATGACACGAGGGCTCAACATTGGCTTGTTCATTAGGAAGTAGATTGTGGTCCATGTGCACAAACACCTTGTATCCAAGCACATAATGTCTAAATTTCTCTAGGGTAAACACCATTGCCAGCAATTCTTTTTCTCAAGTGGTGTAGTTCAGTTGTGCACCCACAATGCTTTGGCTAGCACAATGGATGTAGTATGGATATTTCTTGTCATCCATCTACATAAGCATGGCTTCCATGGCATAATTTGATGCATCCTTCATGACATGAAATGATCTAGACTAGTCAGGTGGTTGTAGGATTGGAGTTTCTACAAGTTTTTCTTTTAGTTGTTGGAATGCTTTTTCACATTTTGTGGTCTAGACAAATGGAGCATCTTTCTTTGTCAACTCCACCAATGGATTTGTGATCTTAGAGAAATTCCGTATGAATCACCAGTAGTAGCCAATATGTCTAAGGAATGATCAAACATCTTTGACTATTTCTGGTTTGTTGATTATTCCTTAGATGAACCTTATTTTCTCAGGGTCTACTTCAATTCCTACTTGTGATATTCTATTCCCCAATACAATGCCTTCCTAGACCATTAGGTGACTTTTTTGTTAATTGAGCCATAAGTTGGTTTTAACCCATCATTTTAGCACTTGCTCAAGGTGGTCTAGGGCTTGCTCAAATGTAGCTCCATAAGTGGAGAAGTCATCCATTAAGACTTCCATACCACTTCTGATCTGCTATTGAAAAATGCTCATAACCAAGCATTGGAATGTAGCAAGAGCATCGCATAGACCAAATGGCATCTTGCGATATGCAAAAGTCCCGCAAGGACTCATGAATGTTGTCTTTTCTTGGTCCTTTTATGTAATTTAAATTTGGTTATAGCCACTATAACCATCTAGAAAATTGTAGTAGCAATACCCAAGTATTGTGTCTAACACCTGATCAACAAATGGCAATGAAAAATGGTCCTTGAATGTTGCCATAATCAGCAGGTAAAAATTGATGCAAACCCACCATTTACCTTCTTTCTTTGACACAATCATAAGTGGACCAACCCACTCACTATCTGTAATGGAATAAATGAACCTTTCCTTGAGGAGTTGTTTAATTTCCTCTTTGATGATCTACTTTAGTTTGGGGTTCAATTGCCTTTGTGGTTGTCTCTTTGGCTTCATGGCTGGATCAGTGTAGATATGATGCTAGCATATCCTAGGATCAATATCTATGAGTTCATGATATGACCAAGAATAAGTTGCTAACCATTTTTTAACTACATTCAACAACATCTTTTTCTACTTTGAAGCAAGATTTGTGTTGATTATGACTGGCTTCCCATTTTTTAAGAACACATATAACATGTTGGCTGGTATTGGTTTCAGTTTAGGGGGCTCTTATTTAAAATTTTTAGGAATTTCTAATTTTTCCCAATAATTATCATTGTTTTCATCATCGGAGAGTTGGTGATGAACTTACTTTAGTTCATCCATGCCTATGAAATAAGCATATGTTAAGCTCTCAGTCGGTTCCATGCAAAGTGTGCTACTCTCAAAATCAATGGTCAGCCACTGGGTGTCCTCCTATTTTGTGGTTTTTGCATATAGACACCTTTGAATTTCTAATTATGGTGCACATTTCTTGCATGAAAAGATAGATTCTTGTTTCATGATTCAGAGTTTCTCACAAAATTACACCCTATTTCATTGTATGCGATACATGGAACTCACTTCTTCTCAATCTTTCCAAATGCATTTTCTTTGGATATTTTTAGAGAAAGACCTCTGATGTCCATTCTTGCATCAATGGTGCTAAGCCATGCCCTTCTTATAATGATTGGGAAATCCCCTTTGTAATTCTCCACCTTGATCACTAGGAAATCAGTAGGATAAGACCACCTACAAATAGTGGTCACAATGCCTTCCACCAATCCCAATGGAATTTTGATGGACTAATATGCTAATTGTAATTTGATATTACTCTTCTAGAGAGTAGGTAGGCTCCATGTAGTGTATATCTCATGAGAAATTAAATTGATACCAGAACTTGAATCAAGCAGAGCTTTGCATGGTTTATTCCTAGCAATTTGCAAATACATGAAAGAACTTCTAGGATCGACTAATTTCCTAGGAAGGTTTCTAGCATGGATCCCATTAGATATAGAGTGAGTAAGCATCACAATATGGATCTTAGGTAGTGTTTGGTTTGAAGGGGACTCAAAGGAATTTGATATAGAGGAAGATGGAGGGATAGGATTGTCAACTATAGGTGTATTTGAGGGCTTAGGTGGACTATAGGATTGAAAGAAAGGTCCTTTTATTGATCAAATATTTGACCCACTCAATTGTTGATTAACAACCCTAGTAGCATTGCGTTGTTATGGTCAAGCTGGTAGTTCACCTTGCATAGCTGGAGCTATTAGTAGCTATGCGACTAGAGGAGGAACATGTGGAAGGATAGGAGGGGGATAAGGATAAAAGGTGGCATCCCTCTTTTCATGTGGAGAATGAGTTTGATAATAATCAAAAGGGTGGTAGTGAGATTGAAAAGTAGAAATGTGAGTAGAGGAATTATGTGGAGAAAAGGATTACTGAACATAGTACCCATATGGATCAAGTTATCTGTAAGGGTGTTGTTGCCTTGGTGGTGCTAGCACCCATGATTGTGGTTTCTACCATTATTGATACTACTCATATGATTGTAATGAAGTTCCACTTAGATAATATTGCTATTGCTGGTGAAACTACATAAAATTACCTTGAGGATAAAGTAATCTCCAAGATGTTTACCTTTGTGTTAGTTGTGAATTCAAAGCATACATCCCTAGACTCTTGTAAATGTGATACTATGGGGCAACATCCCTTAGGATGTTCATACTGGCAGATGTCACAGCTACCATCATCATTTGATTGACTTTCTATAACTTCTTCTATTGCAGCAAGCTTGCCCTTCCCTTTTGATAGGCACATTCAACTTTCTTGTGCCTCTTAAACTCACTATCATTACCTTGTTCTTTGGACTCTTGAATAATGTTTAGGATAGCTTGATATCTACTATCCATGAAGTCCCATAATTGATTGACCTTGGCTGTAATTTCAAATTGAAATTTTTAGAGTGGCAAGGTTTTCCTATTCACCAGCTCATCAAGTGTGGATTCTTCCTCATTGTGATAGAATCAAATCTCTCTCTTACGAATGGAAGGATTAAGGTTATATTCTTATACAATTTTTATTTTTCTTAATTCACCCTCCTCTTTAGCTACCTACTCAATGAGTCTTTGTATCTAACAAGCACTTAATTCTAATAGTCATCCTTGGGCATAGACACCAAGGGTTCTCCTCATTATTGATCAAAGCCCATATACAATGTGGTGAAGTTGATTTAGCTAAGAATAACCATGGCTAGGACATTTATGCATTAAGGAATAATATCGATCGATGGTAGCATCCAAGGATGCATGTGTTCTTTGTTTTCATCCTTGGATTTTCCTTCTCAAGTTGGACACTTTGGAGTATGTTTGATATTTATCATTAAATAATTCAAGCATGGTACTACATTGTTTGATAAATTTCAGCTCTAAGAATGCATACTAGTTCTTTGCTTCTTTGATGAGTTTCCTTGGGGACAACTTAAGTTTTTACCACTCATTCTCTATGTTTTCTCATGCACATGAATCTTGAAAGACTTGGAGATGATCCTACCGATGAGAGTTATATCCCCCTTTGAAAAGAGGAATATTGTTCATTTCTAGCCTTTTGATCTTATTATCCTTCACATGCCTTGTTGAAATTTGTACTACCTTTACAATATTGAGCATACTTTGAGTAGTAAGTAAAGGCTCATCGAGGCCATGATCATGGTGCCTACGATGCCCTCTACTACATCTCTGTTCATGGTGATGTGCTTCTCTTGAATCTCTATGCCCTTGATCTAGCCTTAACAAATGATCCCTTCAATCATTTTGGTTCCATGGGTCATTTTGGTCACCTCCATCATGCTCTCACCTCCTATAGTCATGGTCAAAGCTGGAAGAAGATGATGATGATGATGAACATGAAAAGGAAGAAAATCTAGAATCATCTCAATGCCTACTACTACCTCTTCAGCGATTGTGGCCATGATCATAATCTTGTTTCTTGTCTACATCCCTACCTTGGCTTTCCTTATTGGATCATTCTTTGTTATTGGATTCATTCTTACTAGAACCAAGATTGTGAATTTTGGACTATAGGTTCTAATTTGACCTCCTTCACCGAAGTCAAAGAGAGGAATTTCACTAAATGAAAAATCCCCAAAGAAGTGTTCCCCACCATCTTTTTGGTATAGTAGGAATGAGGAATCATTAAATCCTTTTCCTTTCACAAATTCATAATGTTTTTATAACTAGTGATCCCTGAGACCTTGTGCCATAGTGGGATGATAATCCCTAGCATCACTATCTTGCACAACATACTTAGCATGAAGTTCCTAGAGATCCCATCATATAAACATTTGTTGGAGCACTATAGGAACATATCGATTAGACAACAACATGATGTTTCCCTCCATGTCATGCCATCATAATTATTCATCCTAATGTAAGATGAAGATGAAATTGGATACATACTCATTAGGATGAGCATATACCACTCGATATTGTTGAGGCACTGGCTAATTATCACCATGAAACTTGGGTGGAGAAGCACTCATGTGAGAAGAAGAAATTTTTCGTTAGATGATAAAAAAATAGTGTGCTTTTAAAATTTCTTGTCTTAATTTTAAAATATGATATGGCTCTAAGGTTTTTTCAAATAATTTTGAATGATTTCCACTAAATCCTAGATAGTGCACAAAACAACCAAAAGGTCCCTATCAATGATGCCAATTATGTGTGGTGAGGTACCCCTATGTCCAACCATATAAATCACTAAGGTGTTAACACCTGATCTACTTGAATTCCATGGACCTACAATTCTCCAATATACTAGTTCTTTTAGGAAGTGAAATGACCATTAAGAATGTTCATTGTCTTCCCAACTACACTTGTGAAGCTCAAGGATATGGTTTAAGTGTAATTGAGGTACATGATTTTTATCATTTTATATTTTATAAGTTTAATCACCTACAACAAGAATGAAATGTAAATTAATTTAAGATCTAATTCATTTACTACCTAGCTAGCCTAGCACAAGTACCCATCCCACTTTCCTGGACACATCTTGAACACATATAGCATTTCTAGGCTACCAAATGTTAAGTGTTGTTGGGTTACCATGCACTATATGTATGCTCGAAGTGGTAGTGTTTGTGTTCATTAACAACTAGAAATTAATTACTTAATTGAAATGCATTAAAGTAAAGTACATTAAAGGAAACATTAATCTATTCTCAGTGCTACAAAGATTATCAAAAGGGTTCATTTTTATTTCTATCACATTGCTGCACTTAAGTACATCAATGTTTGAACAAAAATCTATACACACTCAGACTCCTTGTGTGGGCACTCTGAAAATATTCTGTGGAGAAAAAAAACTACAAGAGCTTTGCTAACTATGATAAAAATTGATATGAAAATCATGAGCTTGAGCACTATATTTATAGCCTAGCATATACCTTGTGATATGAAATATCTGACATTACATCTTGGGCTCTAACATTAGGTATACAATGTCGAGGCTCTGATATCAAATACCCAATATCAGAGCATGTGAAAACATGATTCATAAAAGTGTAATATGTACTTAAATATAGTTGCATAAATGCTAATAAGATTAGGATTTCTTCTCTCCATTTCAGGACTTAGATTAGTTTAAATTTACTTTTCAACATTCTACATTAAATGCAATTTACTTTCTTATATTTAAGTGTTTAATAATCTAACTCATAAGTAATGTGAGGATAACCACTTTGAGCATAATATACTAGCACTTGAAAATCCTAGTACTGAATTCTTGGTACACCTAATAGTTAACACTTTGTTACCCAACAATGTTAGTATATGTTCAAGATGTGTACGGAAAGTGGGAAGAGATTCTTCATGAGGATCATTAAACTTAGAAGGGAATCGGGATGAATAAGTTCCTTAAATCAAAATTTTCTACCACAAATAAAATAACCAATTTTAATGTGGTTCCCCAACTTAGGTAGTCCATACTCAAAGAGTAGATCACTTGCACACCTCTAGACTTTGTCCTTCTCATAATGTGGTTTGAAGGGTACCACACCCTGTATAGCTCTAAGCTCCACTCCAGAGTGATTTGATGCTACAAATCCACTCAACTCTACAAGGTTTCAAAAAGCTTAGAATGTGGTTTCCATGATCCCACAAGCTTTACAACTTGAGCTCCACTCCAAAGTGTTGTGGCACTACACCACCACTCAATCCTATAGGATCCCGACAAGCTCAAGGATGATGCCTTCTCACAAGAAGCACATCAACCTTGCAAGGAAACAAAAGAGAAAAAAAGGTTACAAGGAAAGGATTCAACTAATTTGTTGGTCCATGCACTTTGAGGTACAACAAAATATATCTCTTACAATAGTAAAAAAGATAGTACAATGAGGCATACAAATACAATAGAATAATACGCATAATGATTTCTTGATGTTAACACTTGCTTGCATACAACACTTGCACATTCCCCAAGAGAATGAAGTCTTGTTATAGACTTATGTTTCTAAAATTACCTCAGAATTCATGCAATGAATATCTAACGGTCATTGGAGACATATTCTTCAAGATTGAAACATCTCTTGACATGAGAGCTGCATTCTAGGTAGACATTTGATGAGTGGCGAGGTACCCCTACACTCAACCATACGAAACGAGCGTAGCACGCACGATCCAGTCGAACTCCGTAGACTAAATGCCTAAACACCGCAAGTAACACTTGGGGTTAATTAATCGTTGTCTTCCCAGACTTACTTGTTGTTGTCATGGTGTATGGTTAAGTAAGTCCAAGGTATATGATTTTTTTGGTATTTTTTGGTTTATCTCCTATGCTAAGGGGTGGAGGGTTGAGATACTAAAACTAACTCTAACTACAACACTAAGTCCTAGCGTCAGCATCCGTTCCCACTTGCCTTACACACCTTGAACTGTGCAATTGTGGCTACCAAAAGCTAATCATTACTGGGATTACCACACGTAACGCACGTGCTCGAAGTGCTCGTATTGAGGCACCTAACTAGCCTAAGTGTGACAAGTAGCCAATTCCTTGACTAGTCGTACACATTCGTAGATGCTTGTAATCAATTCATACTTGTCCCACATTCTAGGAGGTAAGGGTGAGAGAATCTAATCATGATGAGTAGCCAATTCCTTGGCTAGCCGTACACATTCGTCAATGCTCGTAACCAAGTCATACTCATACCGTGTTACTAGGAAAGTAGTAAATAAAATTATATAAACCTATCCAAGTACTACAAGGTTTATCCACAAATCTTGTCTTTATTTCTGTACACAACTTGCATTCAGGTACAAAGCTGCTCGAATAAAGAACTGTTCACTTGGGTGACTCCTACTACGGGCACATAGAAAAATCTTCTATCTCTGGGGTGATCAATCTACTAGAGCTTTGCTACTTCTAGCCTAGGATTAGAAATGAGGGGAGTGCCTCCTCTTATTTATAGATTTGGCGACGGACCGCGATATTGCGTATGCGATATCACAAGGGACGATGCGATATCGCGGCGGCTGCGATATTGCGTACGTGATATCGTGGCTTGTGCATATCATGTCTTATCATACCCCCATGACTGAATGAAAACTCATCCTCAAGTTCCTTACAATAATATCGAGTAGGTATGGAATTATTGAGGGGAATGGAACTAATGGGATGACATGTGAACGGATCATTATTATAAGACTTGACAAAATTAGTGTTCATGAAAACAAGGGTGAACACCTTATTACAATGACATCAGGCCACATTTGGCAGTTGAGAGAAAAGAGGAGAGAGAAGAGAAGAGAAGAAGAGAGAAGAATCTTGCTGCTACCAACGCCTAGATTGCACCTTTCATTGTCCATCCGTAAGCGCATCATCAATTCTACTCCTTGCATAGCTGCTTCAACACTGCTCCATTCCAACTAATTTCTCTAGATCCGGTTCGTGGTTGTATGATTGCCATCTGCACACACAACACAATCATATATTAGCAAGGGTAATTGAATCATTAAGTAATTAATACCTTGACTCGGTGTAAGTCCATTGGCTAGGTTGTGGTATGGCTGATATGGACCTGGTAAAACATAAATGATGGCTACCGAAGGTGTAGGGGTTAGGAAGATAAACGAAAAAATTTTGGGCTTAAGAGAAAAAGCAAAAAATCAGGCCCCATACCCCCATGACTAATCGTGAACCTCTGGTAGCATTAGAATGGAGAAAGAAAAGGAGTAAGAAAGATAGTTAAAAAGGGACAACTATGGCATCAATGAAGTGGGTGTCAAGATGGAAATGAACAAAATAATAACTAATTTCAACAATGTTAAGGAAAAGAAGTTAACTAATGTTCCAAATAGGTATATTAGTGGGTCCTCCCCAAAACAAGCTCATGCCCTTAATGCCCTGACAGACCCACACTCAAAGAGTCTGTAGGCTCTGGGAATGTCTTTCGGAATAAGAGTTAGAGTCTTAACCGCAAGAATTTACTGAAAAGAAAACAATGCATCAACCAAAATATATACACTACTGATACAACCAACAATGAGAAAAATAGTGGAGAGAAGGATGGAAAGAAGAGAAATGAAATGGAATCTCAAGAACAAGGTGGTGTACAGCCCCTTGTGTGTTTTATGTTTAATGTGACTTGGCAAGTCTCATTCAAACTCCGGGCTCAAACCAACCACTTCCAATGACTTCGCATCAATGCATTTAGTTAAACCATCCACTTGGATGATGAGGATGCATCTTCCAAGAGCCACTACCATTCCAACGAAACAAAGGAGGCAATGGGAAGTGAGAAGGGCCTTAGTTAGAGGGAACACTTTGGCTCCAAAACCAGTGCTTGTAGCCCAAATTTTATTTCATCTAAGGGGTGTGCTTTCAATCCTCACTTTGGTTTTTTTTTTTGTGTTTTGTGTTTTTATGCATGGGGACCACACCATGCAAAGACTTCTTATTTTTATTGTCTCAGGTTTCAACAATTTGGTAACATCAGAACGGTAAGAAAACTCAAGAAGAAAACATCCAAGAACCCAAGAGAATGAACAACATAAAAGCATCAAGTTCCTTTGAAGTCACACCCTTTGCAATCCTTGAGTCCTTCCTTAGTTTGAGAAATACCTAGTCACCGATTCGTTAAAGTTCTTATTGGAAGGGAACTATACATTTCCAAGCCAAGAGAAACCATAGACTTGATGGATGGATGGATGAAGTGGCCTCATTGCCTACCATATCAAAAGAAACATA
>MNCI01024945.1:33163-57469 GCA_015680685.1 Gnetum montanum
AAAAACTGAAAAATAATTGAGGGCCCCATATGATTAGCATAGGTGGCCATCTCCCCCATGACTGAGTTGTAAGGGAGAGATCTGAAATAATGAGCGTCTATTTGAGTTTCTAAGAAGTGCCCAACTTCTCCAAATTGATGATCTTAAGTTCAGGGGTGGAAGTTGGTGACACTCATGTTCCAATGTGTCTATGCCATGGTTGTTGGAATGAGTTTCCTCAGTTCGTTTCATGCATATTTTCCTGCTCTTATGAGTAGCTGTCAACCACAAGGTGTCTACTACTTCTTGTGTGGTTGCTACATACAGGCATCTTTGTTGTAGAGTTTCAAGGGCACACCTATTACACGGAGACCTATCCTCCATGTCATCACCCGATGAATCACTGTATGTGATGCATGGAACTATCTTCTTCTCAATCTTTCCACATATGTTTATCTTAGAGATTTCTAAGGAAAGATCCCGGATCCTAAGGCATGCGTCTACTATGCTTAGCCATGCCCTTCCCATTATAATTGGGATGTCCCCTTCGTTGTTGTTAACTTCGATCACTAGAAAGTCAGCTGGGTAGGACCAACCACACACAGTGGTAATAACATCCTCCAACAATCCTAAGGGAATGGTGATGGCCTGGTTTGCCAGCTCTAGTTGGATGTTGCTCTTCTTAAGTTGTGGCAGGTTCCAGGCATGATACATCTCTTGTGAAATTAAGTTGACTCCAGAACCTGAGTCAAGAAGAGCCTGATGTGATGCATTTCCAGTGATCTACAAATAAATAAAGGGACTCCTAGGGTCAATTAGTTTCCTAGGAAGGTGGCCTACCTTGATCCAGTCAGTTACGGTATGTGTTAACATAACCGTATGCGTTACGCTCTGTTGGACTAAAGGGTTGTCCAAAGCGTTAGTGGTTAGAGGCCTATACATGTACCCAACTGCTTGTTGTTGCGAGAGTTTATCTGGGCTCCTAGTTCTGAAGAAGGGTCTCTTCTCTTGTACAGTTATTAGAACTAGCACCTGGTTGGATATTTACATGCTGAATATTTACAGCTCTCACAGCGTTACATTGCTACAGTTAGGTAGGTAATTCCCCTTACATTGTTGGAACAGGTTGTATGGGAACTACAGGTGGAAGAGGTGAAGGTGGAGTTAGAGGATGGACTGAGTATGGGATATCTCTTGGAGGAGAAGGAGTCTTCCTGAAGTACTCCTGAACTTGGTAGTGACGTTGGGGGGTAGTGTGACCTATAGAGTCACCTAGAGAAACTAGCTGCTGCACATAATAACCGTAAGGATCGGGCTACCGGTAAGGGTATTGATGTGTTGGCAGTGGCATCCCCCATGTTTATGGGTATTTCCACTACTGGTATTGTCCAATGGGCTGTGGAGGTGTTCCACTTGGGTAATATGTTAAGGGTTGGTGGAGCTACCTTGGGTTACCTTGTGGATAAGGTAACCTTCGAGGTGTTTGCCGTTGATTAAGTCTTGGATTTAATGCATACACCCCAGACTCCTACAGATGTGAGATAATTGTGCAACATCCCTTAGGATAGTCATAGTAGTAGACCTCACATCCACCATCATCATCTGAATCAGAATTTACAGCCTCATCAGAGATAGGAATTTTCCCCTTACCCTTGTTATGTGCAGGGCTTAAGTTTCTCTGCTTGGTTTTTCCTTTGTCACTACTTTGTTCTACCTTAGACTCTTCTATGATTTTTAAGACTATTTCTATTCTTGAGTCTAAGGAATCCCACATTTGGTCTACCTTAGCCAATACCTCAGTTGTTAACTTTTGGATCAGTAAGGTTTTCCAATTCACCAACTCTTCGAGTGGTGACTCATCCTCCTAATCATAGAATTTCACTCCCTTCTTGCGAAAGGAGGGATCACAGTTGTATTCTTCCACACTTTCCCTCTTACATAGCTCACCCTCTTCTTATGCTACTTGTTCTAACAAACTTTCAACTTCATGGGATCTTAGTTGGGAAAGTCTCCCTTGGGCGTAAGTCCCAAGAGTTCTTCTCATTTCATTCCTTAGCCCATCCACGATGTGGCGAAGTTGATCTCACTTAGCGTACCCATGGCCCAGGAAACGATGTAGCAGTGTATAGTAACGGGCCATGGAAGCATCCAAGGGTTCATAAGCACCTTGTTTCCAGCCTTGGATCTGCTTACGCAAGTTAGACACTCTAGAGTACATTTGATATTTGTTGTTGAATAGGTCAAGCATCGTACTATACCGCCTAATGGTTTTCGGTTCTAAGGACCAGTACCAGCTCTCTACTTCTTTAGTGAGTGTCCTTGGGAACAACTTAAGCTTCTACCACTCATTATCTATATTTTGCAAGGCACAAGCATCGTCGAATACCTGTAAATGATGTTGAGGATCAGCATTGTATCCCCCTTCAAAACGTGGGATATTATTTATGTCCAAATGCTTGATCTTGCTGTCCTTTAAGTGCCTTGTGGGGATCCTAACTACCTCTGTGATATCTAGCATGCTTCGGGTTGCGAGTAGGGGTTTTTCATGATCATCTCTATCATGACATCTGTGATGTCTTCGTGGTGGTTCCCTACTCTCCCTACATCCTTGCCCTTGTCCTAACTCCTCTCGATCTTCCTGTCGAGGTCTTTCATCTTCTTTACTTTTACCCTCTCTATTATGCTCATGATGGTTACGACCAGATGTGGAAGGAGAGTGTGAATGGTGAGATGAAGGAGAAGAGGAAGGGGATCCATCACCATGGCAATGTTTCTTACCTTCTCTTTGGTTGCTTGGGCCCCTATCGTTGTGACAATCAAAGTGTCCATCCTTAGTGTGAGTGGTTGTTCCTACCGTGAATAGTTGGTGTTCACGGGAATCAGAGCCCATAGCATGTACAATTGATCAAAGGCTCTGATGCTTAACCTCTTCACCATTATGAGGAGGAGGAACATCATTTTCTAAGAAACCTGTTGTGAGGGATTCCTTGTCTCCTATTTCACTAAGGACATGGGGGACCTTTCCCTTCAACAATGAGTGTTGGCTCTCCTGCCTTAAATATCTCATACATTGGGCATCTGTGGGATAATAATCCCTCATGTCATAATCTTTCACAATGTATTCAGCGTAATAATCTTGCATGCCAATCTGTACCAAGGCACGGAAAAGCATGCGAGAGATTGATCAATCTAGGGGTAACACGATGCTACCTTGCAAATCTCTCCATTGCAGTTGTTCTTCTTGGTGGAGTATAAAAGTAAGTTGGAAATATACTCATCGGGATGAGTATAAACTATCTTATACTGTTTAGGACTTGGCTGGTCTAGGTTATGCATATGATGCTAATTGTCTTCCATGTTATCCTTAGGTGAGTTAACTTTATGAGAAGAAGCCATTTTATTGGTGTGCTATTCACCGTTATATATGTTCTTATTTAACTAATTAACCCAAAGGTTTGTTAAGGCTCACAATGATGTGAAAGATTTCCTAATGTTCTAATTGTCGTAAAAACACTTAGTCCTTGGCAACGGCGCCAATGATGAGTGGCGAGGTACCCCTACACTCAACCATCTGAAATGAGCATAGCACGTGCGATCTGTTCGAACTCCGTAGACTAAATGCCTAAACGCCACAAGGAACACTCGGGGTTAATTAATCATTGTCTTCCCGGACTTGTTGTTGTCACGGTGTATGGTTAAGTAAGTCCGAGGTATATGATTTTTTTGGTATTTTCTAGTTTATCTCCTATGCTAAGGGGTGAAGGGTTGAGATACTAAAACTAAATCTAACTATAGCACTAAGTCCTAGCGTCAGCATCCATTCCCACTTTCCGTACACACCCTGAACTGTGCAATTGTGGCTACCAAATGCTAATCATTACTTAGATTACCACACGTAACGCATGTGCTCGAAGCGCTCGTACTGAGGCACCTAACTAGCCTAAGTGTGACAAGCAGCTGATTCCTTGACTAGCTGTACACATCCGTAGATGCTCGTAATCAAGTCGTACTTGTCCCACATTCTAGAAGGTAAGTGTGAGAGAATCTAATCATGATGAGTAGCCGATTCCTTGGCTAGCCGTACACATTCGTCAATGCTCGTAACCAAGTCGTACTCATACGGCGTTACTAGGAAAGCAGTAAATAGCATTAAATAAATCTATCCATGTACTCCAAGGTTTATCCACAAAGCTCATCTTTATTGCCATACACAACTTGCATTCAGGTACAAAGCTGCTCGAATAAAGAACCGTTGACTTGGGGGACTCCTACTGTGGGCACATGAAAAATATTCTATCTTTGGGGTGATCAATCTGCTAGAGCTTTGCTACTTCTAGCCTAGCATTACAAATGAGGAGAGTGCTGCCTCATATTTATAGATTTGGCAGCAGACCACGATATCGCATACATGATATTGCTTAGGATGAGATATTGCGGCTTGTGCATATCACGTCTCATCAACATCTTTTTCAAAATGGAAACATATACTAGGAGACATCTACATGTAGATGTATACTATAGATAATAGAAGTCTATTATTTTTGCTATACATCTTCTCTGCTTCATTTGTGTCTCAGCCAAGACATCTTCTACTTCTTGTAGATGCCTTCTCAATTTTTGGACTTTGCTTCCTAAGGCTTCCTTTCCTTGATATGGCTCATTCCTAATCTTGGGAACTTCTTCATTTTTTTGTAGGCTCCATCTTTATCTTTGCTCCCTCTTAAGTCCTTATAGGATTTACTTTGACATGTCATTATAACTGTCATCCCTTGAGTCCTAATTCTTGTCCAGTAGGTTCTTGTGATTTCTAATGTTCTTGTCCTAACCATACAAACATTCTTGTTCTTCATTTTCCTTAAGGTTTTGACATACCAAAACGTCAACAATCTCCTCCTTCTTGGTAATGTCCAAAACATAAGAAAATGGGTTAGATGATAAACTAATAAATACTAAAAATAATATTAACATGTCAAGACATATAAAATCCAATGGCAACCAAGAACTAGGATAAGGACTCTAAGGTTTAAGATGGTTTAAAGGCATATATATCAAAAATAATACGATGTTAAAGCAAAACCTATCTCAAGAAGTGCACCATAGAAAATATAACCAAAAGAACCATCATCAGTCTATATGATATATTCATCTACTGGTCATGCATCTATCAATACAACTATTCATATAACTACCACATCATGTACAAAAATCACATATGTGCATAAAACACCAAAAAGACATGTGAATATCAACATCACCAACTCCCAAATTTCTTCCCCTTTTTGGACATTAAAATTTTTTGGGGTAACTTAAAACTTTTTTTGTGTAACTTAAAATTTTTTGGGCAACTTAAAATTTTTTGCAGTAACTTAAAATTTTTTTGGGTAACTTAAAATTTTTAGGGTAACTTAAAATTTTTTGGGCAACTTAAAATTTTTTGTAGTAACTTAATATTTTTTAGGGTAACTTAAAATTTTTTGGGTAACTTAAAATTTTTTTGGGTAACTTAAAATTTTTAGGGTAACTTAAATTTTTTTGGGGTAACTTAAAATTTTTTTGGTGATCTTCTTCGGCCAGGCAAGGAATGATAAAGCAACAGAAGAAGATTAAAATCTAAACCTGAAAAAATTGAAAAACTCATCAAAGCATTAGATTTACACAAAACATTTTTAGGGAGTTTCACCCCTCATCAGTGCGGATCTAGTAATGTGGCTAAGCAGTCGGAGCTACAAAGGCAAGGGATGAGGATGCCAGTACACTACAATTTATAATCTCCCATCTTTAAAGATAGGAGATAATAACAACCCACTTAAAAATAGGGGGCCCCACTCGTGCTGGTCGAATGGGGGTGGGAGGAGGTACTGGAAAATTAAAATTCATTTTTTCATAGCGATCTATCAACTTCAACAAGGGTTAGAACTTATGGCAAAGCCGACAAAATGTAGGGTTTAGGAAAGCCCTCATGTTTAATCAATTGGACATGAGTGGTCCAACCATACAAACAGAGACAGAGAAGATCATAGGCACACATTAATAGCAAAAAAAAGGATGGCAGGAAAAGGGGAAAGGAAAAAACAAAGGGGGAGTCCATGTGAAACAGTAGCAATGAAAGAAGTGAAAGAGGCTACAAAAGCGACGACGACAGCAGCTAAATAGTGGTAGCGGTTGTGCAGAGGTATCAAAGAAAGCATAGCAGTGGTTGTAGGGGTGGCAATGAAATAGCAGCGATGGTGGCAGCAAATGCAGTAGCAACCAAACGTAAAGCAACTGAAATGAAATCCATAAAAAAAAAATAAAGAGCTGTAATGGTGTAGATGGTGCAGAAGCACTAGTTGAAAAGAAATTACAACCAGAGCAGAAGAGATTAGCGAGATGCTGAGAAATTTCCTAATGTAAACCCTAAACCCTACATTTTGTTGGCTTTGCCATAAGTTTTGACCCTTGTTGAAGTACCTCCTCCCATCCCCATTCATCCAACATGACTGGGGCCCCCTATTTTTAAGTGGGTTGTTATTATCTCCTATTTTTAACTGGGTTGTTATTAACTCCTATCTTTAAAGATGGGATATTATAAATTGTAGTGTATTGGCATCCTCATCCCTTGCCTTTGCAGCTTTGGCTTCTTAGCCGCATTACCAGATCCACACTAATTAGGGATGAAACTCCCCGAAAATGTTTTGTTTGAATGTAATGCTTTGATGAGTTTTCATTTTTTCTTAAGTTCAGATTTTAATCTTTTTAGATTTTAATCTTTTCTACTGCTTTACCATTCCTTTCTTAGCTACATGAGATCACCAAAAATAATTTAAGTTACCCTAAAAAAATTTTCTATCTCGCTGCTTGGGTAAGGTTGTTCTCTGCATACCAGCAACTCAGTTGTTGTTCCTAGAGTCTTGCCATTTTCATCTTCTTATTTCTAGTTAGTTCTCCTTTGTAGGTTCATCATAGCTGATCGCGTTGCTAGATTCAGCGAACCATGGCAAAAGGCTACTCTTTAGCACCATGCCTTGGGAAATCACCTGGTGTCTTGTTGATCTCTTCCACTCTAGTTGTGATTTCTTTTCAACTAGTGCTTCTGCAACATCTCCACCATTACAGCTCTTTGTTTTTCTTTCTTGGATTCCATTTCAATTGCTTTATGTTTGGTTGCTACTACATTTGCTACTACCACCATTACTATTTCATTGTCGCCACTACTGCCACCATCGCGCTTTCTTTGATGCTGCTGCACAACCATCACAACTATTCAGCGACCATCGCCACCGATTTTGCAACCTCTTTTGCTTCCTTTGTTGTTACTGTTTCACATGGATTCTCCCTTTGTTTTTCCCTTTTCCCTTTCCATGCCCCCATTTTTTGCTGTTAATGTGCACCTATGATCTTATCTGTCTCTGTTTGTATGGTTGGACCCCTCATGTCCAATTGATTAAACATGAGGGATTTTCTAAACCCTAAACCCTACATTTTTCAGCTTTGCAATAAGTTATGACCCTTGTTGAAGTTTATAGATCATCCTAAAAAAATGAATTTTAATTTGCTAGTACCTTCTGCCACCCCCATTGGGCCAACATGAGTGGGGCCCCCTATTTTTAAGTGGGTTGTTATTGTCTCCTATCTTTAAAGATGAGAGATTATAAATTGTAGTGTACTGGCATCCTCATCCCTTGCCTTTGTAGCTTTGACTGCTTAGTCGCATTACCAGATTCACACTGATGAGGGGTGAAACTCCCCAAACACATTTTGTGTTAATGTAATGCTTTGATGAGTTTTTTAGTTTTTTTTAGGTTCATATTTTAATCTTTTTAAATTTTAATCTTTTATGCTACTTTACCATTCCTTACCTAGCTGCAAGAGATCACCAAAAAAAATTTTAACTTACACAAAAAAATTTAAGTTACCCTTAAAAACTTTTAGGTTATCCCAAAAAAATTTTATGTTACCCCAAAAAATTTTAAGTTATTGTTCCTTGCCTGGCCGTATAAGACTAGGAAAAATATTTTAAGTTACCCTAAAAAATTTTTCTATCTCGCTACCTGGGTAAGGTTGTTCTCTGTGTACCAGCAACTCAATTGCTATTCCTAGAGTCTTGTCATTTTCATCTTCTTATTTCTAGTTAGTTCTCTTTTGCAGGTTCATCAGGGTTGATTGTGTTGCTAGATTCAACGAACCATGGCAAGAGGCTACTCTTTAGCACCATGCCTTGGGAAATCACTCAACATCTCGCTACTCTCTTCCAATCTGGTTGTGATTTCTTTTCAACCATTACTTACGCCATTACAGCTCTTTTATTCCCTTTTCAAATTATTTTTTTGGATTCAATTTTAGTTGCTTTAGGTTTGGTTGCTACTGTGTTTGCTGCTGCCACCGCTACTATTTCATTGCTGCCACTATTGCCGTCGCCGCTCTCTCTTTGACATCATCACGCAACCGTTGCCACTTTTTAGCTACCGTCGCCACTGCTTTTGCAACCTTTCCCACTTCCTTCATTGCTACTATTTCACATGGATTCCCCCTTTTTTTTCCCTTTCCCTTTTACTCCCCCCCCCCCCCTTTTTTGCTATTAATGTGCACCTACAATCTTTTCTGTCTCTGTTTGTATGGTTGGACCCCTCATGTACAATTGATTAAACATGAGGGCTTTCCTGAACCCTACACTTTATTAGCTTTTTTATAAGTTTTGACCCTTATTGAAGTTGATAGATCACCCTGAAAAAATAAAATTTAATTTTCCAGTACCTCCTCCTACTCCCATTCGCCCAGCATGAGTTGGCCCCCCCTATTTTTAAGTGCATTGTTATTATCTCGTATCTTTAAAGATGGGAGATTATAAATTGTAGTGTACTGGCATCCTCATCCCTTTCCTTTGCAGCTTCGGCTGCTTAGTTGCATTACCATATCCACACTGATGAGGGGTGAAACTCCCTGAAAACATTTTGTATGAATGTAATGCTTTGATGAGTCTTTTAGTTTTTTTCAAGTTTAGATTTTAATCTTTTTAGATTTTAATCTTTTCTGCTGCTTTACCATTCCTTGCCTGGCTACACAAGATCACCAAAAAAAATTTTAAGTTACCTAAAAAATTTTAAGTTACCCTAAATATTTTTTCTATCTCGCTCCCTAGGTAAGGTTGTTCTCTACATACTAGCAACTCAGTTGCTATTCTTGGAGTCTTGTCATTTTCATCTTCTTGTTTCTGGTTAGTTCTCCTTTGTAGGTTCATCAGGGTTGATTGCATTGCTAGATTCAGCAAACCATGGCAGGAGGCTACTCTTTAGCACCTTGCCTTGGGAAATCGCCCTGACATCTCGTTGATCTCTTCCACTCTGGCTGTGATTTCTTTTCAACTAGTGCTTCTGTAGCATCTACACCATTACAGCTCTTTGTTTTTCTTTTTCAAATTCCTTTTTTGGATTCCATTTCATTTGCTTTATGTTTGGTTTTTGTTGCATTTTTTGCAACTATTGTTGTTGTTTCATTGCCGTTGCTATCATCGTTGCCGCACTTTCTTTGATGTCGCCACACAACCATTGCCACTTTTGCAACCTTTTCCACTTCCTTCATTGCTACTATTTCACATGGATTCCCCCTTCATTTTTTCCTTTCACCTTTACACCCCCCCCCACCACCTTTCTTTGCTATTAATATGCACTTGCGATCTTGTCTGTCTCTGTTTGTATGGTTGGACCCCTCATGTCCAATTGATTAAACATGAGGGATTTCCTAAACCCTACACTTTGTCGGCTTTGCCATAAGTTCTAACCCTTGTTGAATTTGACAGATCACCCTAAAAAATGAATTTTAATTTTCCAATACCTCCTCCTACCCCCATTCAGCCAGCACAAGTGGGGCCCTCATATTTTTAAGTGCATTATTATCTCCTATCTTTAAATATGGGAGATTATAAATTGTAGTGTGCTGGCATCCTCATCCCTTTCCTTTGCAGCTTCGGCTGCTTAGCTGCATTACCAGATCCACACTGATGAGGGGTGAAACTCCCTGAAAACGTTTTGTATGAATGTAATGCTTTGATGAGTCTTTCAGTTTTTTTCAAGTTTAGATTTTAATCTTTTCTGTTGCTTTACCGTTCCTTGTCTGGCCACACGAGATCACCAAAAAATATTTAAAGTCACCCTAAAAATTTTTAAGTTACCCAAAAAATTTTAAGTTACCCTAGAAATTTTTAAGTTACCTAAAAAATTTTAAGTTACCCTTAAAAAATTTTAAGTTACCCAAAAAAATTCTAAGTTACCCCAAAAAATTTTAAGTTACCGTTCCTTCCTTGGCCGCACAAGATCACCAAAAAAATTTTAAGTTACCCTAAAAAAATTTTCTATCTCGCTTCCTGGGTAAGGTTGTTCTCTGCATACTAGCAACTCAGTTAAAGAATGGTTAAATAGTTAAATAAAATTACTTATTAAATTAGTTCATTTCTCTCTTTTAAGCACTAAGAACATAAAACATAAAAACATAAAAATCATATACCTTGAGTTTACTTAACCATACAATTATGCCTTATAAGTAAGCTTGGGAATACAACGATAGCATAACTCATCCTTGTTCTATGTAAATGCATAAGCACTTAATCCTTGGAGTTTGACCGGATCATGCGTGAATGCTTGTATTCGTATGGTTGGCCATAGGGTACCTAGCCGTTCATCACAAGTCCATGGGGAACTTTTGCATATAAAAATATGTCTTTTGGTCTTTCTAATCCCCTACAACTTTTCAATGCTTAGTTCCAAGCATCTTTCAATATTAAATTGGCAATGGTATAGAACTCTTCATGGATGGCTTCTTTACCTATGGCACTAATTTTGAACAAGCATTGGACTACTTGAAGTAACTACTAAAATGATATATGGAAATAAACCTATGGCTCAACTAGTAGAAAAGCCACTTGATGGTCCAAGATGGCATTATCTTAGGGCATAGAATTTCAAGGAAATAAATCAAGATGTATAATGAAAAGATCAAGGTCATTTAATAAATAACCAAAAAACCTCAAACATTCAAAAATTTAAGGTCATTTCTTGGCCATACTAGTTACTACATGCATTTCATTGAAAACTTTTTTAAAATCACCAAACTACTAGTTAAGCTTATCAAGAAGGATGCAGTCTTTAAATAGACCAAGGAATGTGAATAAGTATTAGAACACCTAAAATAGAAGCTTGTAGATACACCCATTCTATGCATTCATGATTGGTCCAAACCTTTTCACATCATGATAGATGCATCCAACTATGCATTGGGGATGGTATTGATACAACTAGATGATAAAAAATGCTCATATTATATCCATTATGCAAGCTAGAGCATTGTAGATGCATAACTAAATTACACTACCATTGAAAAGGGACTTATGATAATGGTGTATGCTTTAAAAAAAGTCAAGCACTATGTGCTTGGATACGTAATTTTTGTGCATGCTGTTCACAGTGCAATTTGCTTCTTAATGAATAAGACAAAGGCAAGCCCCCATATTATATGATGGTTGGTGATGTTTCAAGAGTTTGATCTCACCATGATGGATAGAAAAGGGATTGAGAGTGTAGTTATAGATCATATGTCTTGGTTACAATGGGATAGCAAGGATGATGAAGAGTCCTTATCTAATCAATTTCCAAATGAACTTCTCTTTGCTAAGGCAACAAAGTTCATGCACCATGAAACACAAATTGATATGATAAGTTCCTCTCATACCTAATCACATAGGGACTTCATACTAAATGGAATCATAGGAAGAAACAATATTTTCTTTTCCATGTTAAACATTACATAGAGATCATAGGAAACCTCTACATGGTTTGTGCTAATGTCCTAGTACAATGGTATGCATTTGATGCAAATTAACTCAGAGTTCTTCAAGATAGTAATGAGGGTTATTTTAGGGACCATTATGCAAGAAGAAGAATAACCACAAAGATCTTGATGGTAAACTACTTTTGACCAATAATCTTTAGGGATGCTCACCATTTCTCCATTTCATGTGAAAGGAATTAATAAGATGGAGGAATAACAACTAGAATGGTAGGATCCCAATAGTGGATTCAAGTACTAGAGTCTTTCAACCTTTGGAGAATTGACCTCATGGGATCCATCACTCCCATGTATAATAAGAAGTCATACATTATTGTTGTTGTGGACTACTATACCAAGTGGGTTCAAGATACAGCTATTTCTAACTATGCCTCTACTACTAAAGCTCATTTCTTTTAACAATAGGTGGTAAATAGGCTTGGTATACCAAGGGCACTAATTTATGATAATGAAACACTTTGAGGTGTAACATAAAATTGTAATATCTTATCAACCCCAAGCCAATAATTAAATAAAGGTTACCAATAAGAAGATCACTCAAATTCTTACTTGAAGTATTAGCAAATATAGGAAAGATTTAAACATCAAACTCAATGATACCCTTTAGGCATATCTGTCAACATGGAAACTTTTAATAAGCTAGTATCACTATGAGTTAGTGTATGAATATTTATCTAAACTTTTAATTAAAACTAAACTTTGTATACTCACAACGGCATGTGAACTTAACTTAGACTTTAACCTAGCACAAAAAGAATAACTCATGATACTTAACATGCTAGATGAGAAATGAAAAGTAACTCTAATAATAAATTAAGTATATAATACATGCAATAAACAACATCACAACACATGTATAAGTAAAGTTACATTCAAATCAAGAGATAATATTCTCTATTTGAATCTCATGCATATGCCACAATGAACTAAGTTCTAAACATTAGGACAGGATATTACATCATACACTTAACTTTTTTGTCCATGAATATGATAATTTACCATCCAAAAAGCTCTCAAAAATACATTCTAGTCAAAATTTAGTAACTTAAATCATTCATGAACTTCCCAGTAACCAACCTAAATATTCATATCTTTGATCAAGAACAAGCTGATTCCATTTTCTGAATCTCCTTCTTCCAGCATAGTTGTGGGGAAGAGATCCATTTATCATAACATCCTAACCATACAAGTATAAAAGGGAATTTTCTTTTTTCTTTTTTCAAAGTTCTTTATATTTTTTTCATTTTCTTTATATTTTACTAATTATTTTTATATATTTTTCTTTTCTTGTTATTCTCATTTAGTTTTGTTTGAAATATCTAATTTTATTTCATGGGCACTATGAATTTTGAAAATTATTAAATGTAGCTATTAAAGGTATGATTTAATATTTAGATCAACTTTGTCCTCGAATTATATTCTCTACTAACAATCTATGATTTTTTGGTGGTATTAGATATTTAGTTCATGACATCCATCCATTTCATTATCTTATGACAATTCTGCATCATGGGAAATAAAGGTTCTTTCACATTAAAAATAAAAGTAAAATATGATTCTATTACCCATCAAATTGGGAAAGGACAAAGTGGGAATGAAAAAGGGTATGACCTTAAGAAGATTTTTTGTCTTTTTTTATTTCAACTTCCTTCTTCAATTCTATGACTCCTCATTGGTATAACATCACTCTTAATATCAACCATAAAAGGAAGCATGTATTTGTACAATGTGGTTTCTATTTAAAAATAAAACAATAATAATAATAATAAACATAAAATAAAAATAAAAATTCAAATCACATCCCTTTAACACTCTCATGGGCTACAAGCATTGGTTATGAGGCTAGAAAGACATGTTATCCATACCTAATGAAATCTCTCTAACTAATCCCCTATCTACTTCTTCCTTTTTCTTCATTTTTTTGGACTAATGGATTTACATTATGGTTGTTAAATGTTCATGATGGTAGGAGAAGAAGGATATGTTAATGCGAGATCACTAAAATGTGAATGAACTTGGTCTAGACTCAGAATGAATCAAAATTGAATTATCTTAATCATAAATTTTACTAATAATTTCATGCAACCATAATGTAGATTTTTCATCTATAATTCTTTTTCTACCATCCTCATACTTTATTTTTTCTCACACCACTACCTCATACCATGGTAAATTGATAGTTTTGTTTTATAGTTTACACAATCTTAAGATGATTTCTTACATGGATTTGGTATTTAACTTAAAACAACCATTCATCATTGAGGATGCCTATAGACTCATTGAGTTGAGGATATGCAAGGTCATATTAGGAATAAGCCTACTTTTATAAGGACCCAATTGCATATCTTTTGGTTTACTTCAAGTTTAGCCTCCTAATCACAGGCCTCATTGGAATCTTAATCATCTTGATAGCTTGCAACATCTAATTTTTTGTTCTATTTTAGCATAATAATCCTCCTTTAATTACGCATTGCACATGATTAAATTGATTAAATTTCATGAACCATACTCTCAATTGTGTTGTTTCTATAATTTTATAGTATTTTTAGCTCCCATTTGGTTGTTGTCTTGACCCCGAACTACTTCAAATTTCCTTGATATCTTAAAGTGAAAACTAGCTTTGAATAGCTATGTCAACACATCCTCGTTGATGCAAAACAAAAATCCTATAAATATGTGCAAAAATTAGCTCATTTTTCACATTTTCTTAGAAATACACAAGGATTTTTTGTAATGTTTCAATGCTTAGAACCTTTTAGGAGCCCTAACCTCTTAACCATTTAACTGTTCTCATCTATTCTTTGATCCTTGTGCTACTGGAAGTACACTTTATGTCATGGGGGCATCAAACCCTATTATTTTACAAAAAAAATTTCTAGCTTCCCATGGATAAGATATTAAAATAATATCACAAGTGTTACTATTAAGAATCAACATTTCTTGAAGTATGAATACACTAATAATAAAATAATATCATATGCCTATGATCACCAAATATAGACTTAACAATAAAAATTCAACTTATGAGAAATATACATAGTCTAATTAAACAAAGAAATTTATATAAATAAAATAAATATTATGATTAAGAAACAAATCCTAGGTTATGTTTGTGATCATAGATGACACCTAAATGAGGATCATAGGTAGGAGGACCATCACATCCTAGGGATAAAAGGCCATGTGGTAGAAGAAGCCAGTAATAGCAACCATAATGAAAATCCCAAGAGCAAGTAGCCAAGGTCATCCATGCTACTAGGATCCTATGTAAGAAGACATAATGATTGAAAACTTAGAAGGTGGGTTGAATAAGTTCCAGTCAATGAGACCTAATTCTTGTGTAAGAATATATACATGATTTTCCAACTTGGTTATGTTCAAACTTAGAGGGTAGAATTTTTGCACACCTGCATACTTTATTCATTTAAAATGTGGTTTCAAGGACACCACAACCTTTACAAAATATTGAGCTTCTCTAAGGGTGCTTTCTATCAAAAACACATTCAATCCCTCAAGGTCCCAATAAGCTCAAAGGATGTCTTTCCTCAAGAAGCACATCTAGCCCCTTAGGGATTACAATAAGAAATAGAAAAATCAAGGAAGAAAATGAGCTAAGCTTCTAATTCTTTTCTTTTAAGCTAAATAATACAATAAATGATAAATAAATGAAGTACAAAATTTATTAGAGATGTATACAATGATTACTTGATTACATGAATAGTACAAAATATTTCTCAATAAGGATGTCTCACTTTATAGTCTTACTCTTCTTCATATTCTTGTTAGAATTCATATAGAAACTAGAAACAATTAGTCAAGACATCTTGCACAAGATATCTTAGCTTATCCTAAGATGTCTCTTATTCTAAAGAGACATGTTGCGTAAGACTAGAGTTTCCTAGTAGAGATATCTTGGAACAATGTGAGATGTCTTATCTAGATTCAAGATGTATTCTTTGGAATTTTGGAATATCTCATACCCTTTATTCAAAAATTTTCATGTTCTCATTGGACTTTAACATTCCAATTGGTTGATTCTTGCTCTCATCTTGGTCTTCTTACTATGCTACATTCACTTTCCTTAGATCTACAAATCTCATAAACACACTAAGAAATTCTCCATTTTCAAGTTTTTGACATACCAAAAGATCAACAATATCCTACTTTTTGATGATGTTCAAAACTTAAATAATGGGTTAACACACAATAGGCATATATATAATTTTTAATATATAATTAGTCATGCTTGGATAAAATAGTAAGTTCCCTATAGTAGCAAGGATGGAAAAGAAGGATTGATTAAAAGTGAATAGTCACACATCTGTGAGCAATGATCTCTAGAACTAACAAAAATATGTCACATAAAATATTTGCCTAAATCTCTATCTATAACATGCATTCCATATGCTTTATATCCTCATAATAGATGATAGAACATGAAAATTTAAAATATCATAAAACCATTGACACCATATAAAACCATATAATCATAGCAATGTAAGAACAATCATGTGGTCCTCATAAAATACAAATGCCGAACATCAATGAAAAACTAAAAATCTTCCTCTTTTTGGATAGCATCCAAAAGGGGATCACCACTAGCATATTAACCACTAAACTTTCCATCATCAAAATCAGATGCATCATGGGTAGACCTATAGGTCTCTTCCTCATCATCATCATTGCTAGTATTAGAGTGGAAGATTTTTTGAATGCCATCATCATTATCATCAAAAGTCACTACAATTGGTGCTCATCTAGGAGAAAGCTTCACCAAAAAGTGGATGGATGGATGAGGACTATCATGAGATGGAGCCTACCTAGAGGATGATGGATTAACTAGATGTTGATAAGTTTTGGAAACAACTTGTTCCAATTGTGCTGCTACACTAAAAATGCTATTTATGGCCTATTACTAAAGAGACTATGGTGCATCATCACTTCAAACTCATTTGAAAAATCTTATACAAGACTCCCCCTACGCAAACGCCTTTGGTGCTAACTGCTCAATGTGAAGGATGGGCTTCCCCTAGGAATATGCTGGTGCTCTTGCTAATTCTTTTGAATTTGATGTAATTCTTGAATCATAGGCTTCAGATGGTCCTATTTTTAGAGGTTGTCTCATAGGTTCTAACTCTTCTTCACCTTTTTTTCAATGATGAGTTTCAATTTCCTTAAATTGAAGATCACCTAGAGGAGGTGGAAGAACTACTAAATCCATTTTCTTACAAAGATGAAAAAAATTTCTTCCAATCTTTCCCATGATGTTGGTAATGGAGCATAAGGCCTTATTTAATGAAGACCCTACCTACGCACTAGATGATTTGGACCATTTAATATTAGCTAGTACTTATGGTGATGAAGATCTCTTTGGTTCTTACTTTTGTATGCTTGTGAGGACAAAGGGTTTGTAGATTCTGTATGAGTGGTACTCCTCTTCTTAAAGTGATCAACAAGAATCCTCTTCCATTTTGGAATAGGAATATCTAGAGTGGGAACACCCACATGCTATATAATTAGGCAGATGAGAAGAGGGTACCCATAGATGTATTTCCATGTATACATGCCCAACATGTCCTTGAAAATAATGTGCCCAAAATCTAAAAGGTTCTCTTATTAGTAAGTAATATAAAAAATGTTTGTGGTGGAAGAAAATAATTATAACCCCTTTAACTATGATGTTATACATCACAATAAGAGAAAGGATGGAGGCACCCTAAGATATTTGATGTCAATACACTTTTCCATCTTGGAGAAAGAATAAGCTACCAAAGATAGCATCACAAAATTTATAATATGTAATAAGGATAATACCATTTGTGGAAATATCATCCATAGTATAAACTAAAATTCTATGAACATCAACACTATAAATTCCAAGAAAATTGTTGATCATTTGAGCAAACACTTAGATAATAACTCCTCCAACCATAGAGGTAAAAGCCCCAATAGAAGCATTGGTAAGAACAATATTGTTGAAGACTTAAGGAACTAGCACTCTAGGAATATAAACAGTCATAAAGATAATCATTGCTCATCCTAGGGTCTCAATATATGATAATAAAGCCTATTCATGATGCTGATGAAAGTTCAAATTTTCTTCAAATATCATAGATACCAAAATATTATCTCAAATATGTTCTGATCATTTATGGATTGAAACTGAGACTTATATGATTTGGATTTACTTTTTGACACTCCTTTAGTACCCTTGGATTCTGTGGTGGTAGCATTAAACTTCCTATTTTTTGTAAGCCATGGAAACCAAGCTTAAAAAAATCCACCTATTGTAGAAATAATGTTCTCGTTGTTTGGGGAAGGATGTCTTTGGCTTGAAATGAGATGGAAAATAAAAAATAGACAAGTTGATTTATACAAGAAGATGTCTTTGGAAGGTTTTGTGGTGCACTTGATATGTCTTTAGAGAAAACAAGACATCTTGCAAAAATTAGGATATAACAATTAAGATATCTTACCTTCATATGAGACATCTCAACAAAGATATCTTGGCAAAGATGTGTCTAGTGAGATGTCTTCTTAAAATAGTTAGATATCTTATCTAAATTTTGAATGTTTTCCATGACACTTTTGAGACATAGAAATTGAATGGTAAAATAAGTGTGGAATACTTAAAGGTCTTCAATAATGCTGCCAAGGATGATTAAGTTATTTTAACTAAGAAAAGCCAAAATTCTAAGACATAGCTTACTTATACTTGCTTACATCATATGCTCAAATAAATAAATAAATACAATTTTTGAAGTAGTAGTATCCATATGACTAGTTATGTAACTAAGGAATATCTATAGTTACAATCATACTTACTAATACTTACCTTGCTTTCTTTAGATAGTTTCATGCTTAACTTTATAGTGACGTCCTCCTATATAGAGTCCTCCCTTGTTTTCATCAAATGTCTACCTCTTTTGACACCAAGATGCTTATTTATATCCATTTCCTCATTCAAGGTGGCTATTTTATGATTGTTTTCTATATCTCCATTATTGTAGTCAAGAGAAATATGGTCAACCATTTCTTCCTCTTGTTTCTTCACCTTAGATCTCCAAACATTTTTAGCTTGCAAGACATGCTTTTTGATCTTCTTTGGATAAGATCAAGTGGTTATATTATAATTTCCTAATTATAACAATATGTTTCTATTTGCCTAAATTTTTCATAGTAATAGAACTTATGTTTTCTTGTTCATGCTAGTTGTTTAAACCTAGGTGTGTACCTTCATTTAGGTAAAGTGCTTGTGGATGTATCAGCATGAGAATCATTTTCCATTCCTCTTTTGTTGTTATGATCTCTTTCTTGTCTTTGCATAACTTGTGGCATCTCCTTATCTTTAGTGAGATTTTCATTGCTAAGCCTTACGTTAGATAATTCCTTGCTTATCTACTCATAAAATAGGATCAACTTTTGAACCTTAACCTTGAGGTCTAAGTTATTCCTTTTAAGAGTGAAGTATTTAGTATTAACTTTAGTTATTTCTATTTTCTTTCTAAGTAATGTATTTTTCACTTTCATAAAAGAATTTTGAAAAGAGATAATTCCTTGACATTTTATGTTATACCTTTCCTCAATTGTACCTTCAAGTTCCTTCATGAGATCTTTACATGCAAGAGTCATGTAGATAAGATGAGAGTTTGTTAATGGATCTTTAGTTTCCTCTTTACTATATTCATCATTCCAACTAGTGTATAATTTTTTGGTCTTCTTCTCTTCTTTAAAGGACTCCTTTTTTAGGAACCTTCTAGTACTAGGATATTCAAAGGTCACATGGCCTCTTCCACCACATATCCAACATTCTTGAAAAAGATATCAAGATTAGAATTTCTAGGTTACTTACCTCTTTCTTTAGATTTGTTGTTTGATTGGTTGAAGATTTTTATTTTCCTTGCTAAGAGCCTTTTTACTCCTCTTGTTAGGAAAGCTAGTTCATCATCACTATTTCCTTCATAATTAGACATCTCCTTTTCTTTTGAAGAACTTCAGTACTATGGAATTTTTCTTAATAGCACCTTCACTAATGAGATTTATCTCATATTCTACAAGTGCAATTTGTAATTATTCAAATTTGAGAATGAAGAAATATCTAATTTATTCCATGTCATGATTTTGGATCTAAATTCAAGGAGTAGAGTTCTAATCATTTTAATGATGACTTTACTTTTATATTATTGGTCCCAGAAAAATAATTTTTGATTCTTCCAGCTTTCTTCATTTTTAACTTTTCAAATTTAGATAACAAGAATAGAAGTTTATATTATTTAACAACTAAGCCTCCATAATAGGTGGCTTCTAAAATTTCCAAAATTTCTTTAGTAGTTTTACATCCAGCTTTTCTATTAAATTTAGGTTTACTAAGAGCAAAGTAGAGATAATCCATAGCCTTTGAATCAAACATAAATTTGTTTTTATAATTATTTAACCACTTACATCTTGGTAGTGTAGCACTTGTGGAGATATTAATGGAATGAGTGTATCCTTCCATGATGGACTACCCTACTTTAAATTCCATGGATTCAAAGAATCCTTAATATCATACTTTCTAGTATGTGAAGTCAATGCCATTGAACATTGATGGCTTGCTGTATGATGTTCCCTTCATAGTCAACTCTTGCGTTTTCATGCTTAATCTAAGAGTATCAAGGCTATGATACCACTTGAGGATTGAAAAATTATAAGTGGGATTGAATAAGCTCTAGCCAATGAGACCTAATTCTTTAACATTAGTATGCCCATGGTTCCCCAACTTGGGTATATCCACACTTGAAGGATAGAATTCTTGAATAATTACTAACTTTGTTTCTTCAAAATGTGGTTTCAAGGATACCACAACCTTTACATAATCTTGAGCTTCACTAGAGGTGTTTTCTCTCAAAAATACATCCAAATCCTTAAGATCCCAATAAGCTCAAAGGATGTCTTCCTGTAAGAAGCACACTCAAGTTCAAAGGACTTAAAATAAGAAATAAAAAGATTAAGGAAGAAAATAAACTAAGCTTATGATTCCTTGATTTTAGACTCAAAAAAACAAAAAATGATAAAGAAATGAAGTAAAAAATTCCTTAGATATGTATACAATAATTACTTGATTACATGAAAAATGCTACATATTTTCAAATAAGGATGTTTTACTTTATAGCCTTCCTCTTCTTCATTTGCTTGTTAGAATTTGTGCAATAGCTAGAAATGGCTAGTTGAGATGTCTTTTACAAGCCTAAAATGTCTTATTGTATTTTTCTTATTGCAGGTGAGATATCTTATCTACACCTAAGACATCTTAGGTGAGATGTCTTAACTTGAGATAAGATGTCTTGCATAACATATCTTACTCAAGATGTCTTGGCTTCTCTTGACATATCTAGTGTTCTAAGGAGACATCTTGCCTAAGATTAGAGTTTCTTAGTCCAAACATCTTGTCGTAATATGAGATGTCTTGTTTGTCTCCAAGATGTCTTCTTTGGAATTTGGAACAGCTCATATCCTTGTAATCCTTCAAACCTTTGCATCTTCTCATTGCACTTTAGCATTCTATTTCATCGATTCTTACACTCATCTACATCTTCTTAATATGCTACATTTACTTTTCTTAAACCTACAAAATTTCATAAAAAAACTAACAAATTCTCCATTTTTCAAGTTTTTGACATACTAAAAGGTTAATAAGCATAAGGTGAAATCTATCCATCATATTTCCATAGTATAAATAATGCAATCTAGGCAAGATGAGGTTTTGAGACTGTGACCCAATCTAAAGGTTACTTTCATAGAGACCTACTTAGAGAAGGTCTGCACCAAGGAAATTTAGAGCTTCATTAGTCAAGAACTAAATTTCAAAATTTTCTAAAGCTTGCATCAAAAAAGGTTTGAAAATAACATGAAGGATTTTTATTATGGTCCATTCTGTCCAACAATGGGAAATGATACAAAGAAAAAATTATCTCTTCTAGAATAACTAACAAGGGAATGCCATTTTTAACATCAAGGACATCACCATCTTTTAATTGATTTCCTTGGATTATCCAATACCAAGACAAATTTGGTAGAGATATCTACTTAAGTGGATCCATAAGCATAGAAAGAGTGGATCTAGTGATGCTATGGAGTTGATGAGACGCGACCTGCATGTGCTGCGATATCGCGTCTTTCCCTATGATATCGCGTACACGATATCGCGGTCTGCCACCATATCTATAAATAAGAGGTGACACTACCCTCATTTCCCAATCCTAGCTAGAAGTAGCGAAGCTCTGGTAGATTGATCACTGCAGAGTTAGAATTTTTCCCATGTGCCCGCAGTAGGAGTCCTAGAGTGAACGGCTCTTTATTTGAGCAGCTTGTAACCTGAACCCAAGTTGTGTACGGCAATAAAGATGAACTTGATTGGATAAACCTTGTAGCACGTGGTTTTATTTATTGTTGTTTATTTACTGCTTTCCTAGTGCGTACAAGTACGACTTGATTACGAGCATCTACGGACGTGTACGGCTAATCAAGGAATCGACTGCTTGTCCCAATGCGTGAGTACGACTTGACTACGAGCATTGACTGCTTGGTAACCCAATAGCGTATTCTAGGATTCTGCGCTTGGTAATCCTAGTGGTAGTTCAGTGTGTATGGCTAGTCAAGGAATCGGCTGCTCATCGCCAGGCTAGAACGTGTGATAAGTATGACTTAGTTATGAACACCCACGGGTGTGTACGGCTAGCTAAGGAATCGACTGCTTATCACACTTAAGCTAAATAGGTGCCTCAGTACGACCACTTCGAGCACTTGCGTTACGTGTGGTGATCCCAGTAACGATTAGCGTTTGGTAAGCCACAGTTGCATAGTTCAGGGTGTGTCCGGCAAGTGGGAACGGATGCTGACGCTAGTTAACTTAGACTTAGGACATTAGTTAGAGTTAGCTTAGTTTCTCAACCCTTTCCTCTGATAGCATAGAAGATAAACCGAAAAATACCAAAAAAATCACATACCTCAGACTTGCTTAACCATACACCGTGACACTTACAAGCAAGCCTGGGAAGACAACGAACGATTAACCCCAAGTGTTTCTTGTGGTGTTAAGGCATTTAGTCTGCGGAGTTCGACCGGATCGCGCGTGCACGCTCGTATTCGTATGGTTGAGTGTAGGGGTACCTCACCACTCATCATTGGCGCCGTTGCCGGGGACTAAGTGTTTTCACGCCAATTAAACATAAGGGATATCACTCACATCGTTGTGAGCCTAAACGAACCTTAGGGTTAATCAGTTAATCAAGAACAATAAATAACGGTAGAAATAGCACACCATAGAAATGGCTTCTTCTCACGAAATCAACTCACCTAAGGACAGTATAAGAGAAGGGCAGCATCATATGCATAACCAAAATCAACCATGTCCTNAGAGAAGGGCAGCATCATATGCATAACCAAAATCAACCATGTCCTCAACAATCCAAAGTCACATATACTCATCCCGATGAGTATGTGCCGGATTTTACCTTTGTTTTCCATCAAGATGAGCAACTGCAGTGGAGAGACATGCAAGGTAACATCATGTTACCCCCAGATCGCTCTGCTCCCAACATGCTTTTCCATGCCTTGGTACGGATTGGCATGCATGAGCTATTCACAGAATACGTTTTGGATGACGATGACATAAGGGATTATCATCCCACAAATGCCCAACGTATTCAGGATGCAACGCAGGAGAGCCAACATTCATTATTGAAGGGCAAGGTTCCCCACGTCATTAGTGAAATAGGAGACGAGAAACCCCTCACAACGGGTTTCTTAGAAAATGATGTTCCTCCTCCCCACTCTAGTGAAGAGGTTAGGCATCAGGGCCTTAGATCAACGATACATATTCAAGGCTCTGATCCCCGTGAACACCAGCTGTTCACGGTAGGAACAACTACTCACACTAATGACAAACACTTAGATCGTCAAAATGATCGGAGCCGAAGCAGCCGAAGAGAAGGCACGAAACATCACCATGGTCATGGATCCCCTTCTTCTTCTCCTTCATCTCATCATTCACACTCTCCTTCCACATCTGGGCGCAGCCACCATGAGCATAATGGAGAGAGTAAAGGTAAAAGAGATGAAATGCCTTGACAGGAAGGTCGAGAGGAGTTAGGATAAGGGCAAGGATGTAGGGAAAGTAGGGAACCACCACGTAGACATCACAGGCGTCATGAAAGAGATGATCAGGAAGAACCCCTGCTCGCAACCCGAAGCATGCTTGACATAACAGAGGCAGTTAGGATTTCCACAAGGCACTTAAAGGATAGTAGGATCAAGCGTTTGGACATAAATAATATCCCACGTTTTGAAGGAGGATACAACGTTGATCCTCAACATCATTTACAGGCATTCCACGATGCCTGTGCCTTGTAGAACATAGATAATGAGTGGCAGAAACTCAAGTTGTTCCCAAGGACACTCTCCAAAGAAGCAGAGAGCTGGTACCGGTCCTTAGAATCAGAGACCATTAGGAGGTGGAGTACGATGCTTGAA